>JAOYNU010037196.1:0-12379 GCA_026745395.1 Tympanopsis confertula | reverse complement strand
GATATCGTCTAGGACTTTTTAGGGTTCTTAAAAGAGTTTAGAATAATATAACGGTCTATATAAGAGGTAAACCTTTTAACGTAGAATAAGATTATATTCTAAAATAAAGAGAAGAGAAAGAAGAAGGAGACCTTACGAGAGGCGTAAGGTCTCTTATATATAGCGAAAGGTCCTTAAAAGCCTAGAGAAGTCCGTATAGTTCTATAAACCTAGACCTAAATCTAAATTCGATAGAAGAGGCTAATTTACTATTATCGAAAAATAGTAAGGGGTTTCGGGTTTTCGGATTTTACTACTATCGAAAGATTTACTACTATTAGAGGACTTTACTACTAGAACTTACTATTATCGATTATTAGTTCTAATAATTAAACTATTATATCGAGAATAGGTTTATTAGAGAGCTTAAGTACTTCCGGTTCTAGGGGTAGTATTCTTTTATCGGTCCGACTATTCGTAGAGCTAGACGGCGTCGAGGTTAACGAGTACCGAATAACGTTAAAAGGGCTATATAACTAATAACTAAGCTACGTATAGGGCTACTTACGATTAGCGAGGGTATAGCCGAGGCTTTTAGAAGGGTCTTAACCCTTTACAATATCTATCCGTTCTAAGCTATATCTAGCTAGATCCGACCCGTTCTAGGCCAATCCGAACCGTTCTCAGCCGGTTCTAATCTTTCTGGCACTCATCAAATCAATACAATATCTACTATAGAGTTTTAGAGAATTAATTAAATAAGTAAAAATTAATATTTATAATATTAAGGTAAAAGTATTACGTATAACCCTATATTACCTTAACGAAAACTTTAAAATTCTTATAAGTTATAAACTTAGTAATCTCGTACGAAGAAGGTATAGGTTAAAGGAAATTAATTACGATAGCTTTATAGAGGTACGGTTTAGAACTCCCTAGAAGAGGGTATAATAATAGATACCGAATAGAGTATCTAAATATTAGAAATAGTATAATAGAAAATAGGTTAATCTATACGGATATTACTAGTATAGTACTATTAGTATATTAGATAGGTATATTTGCGGAGGATATCTAGGTATCCGAAGGATATAAGAGGATATATAGGGAACCCTTAGTATAGGTATACCGTATAGTACTAGAGTAGTAACTAAAAACTATAGTATCTATAGTATATAGACTAGAATATAACTAGCGTATACCCGGTATAGATAATTATAAGTTTAGTAACTTATCGGATAGCTAAAACGTAGTAGGTTTAGCCCTATCTATATTCTCGATACCCTAGAGATTAGTAGTAGTATTAAATACCTAGTATAAGTAAGTAATATTTAAATATATCTATAGACCGAATATATAGTATAACGAAGTACTATAGCGAAACCCCTACTTTAGATAAAACCTATTACTATTAGAAATAAGTATCGACTCTCGGGTAGAAGATTAGTTAAATAATACCGAATAAGTAACCCTAAAAGCCGTACTTATTATAAAAAAAACTAAGAAATAGAAGATCGAGTACCTATAAGAAAAGAAACTAGTAGGAGCTAATAATTAGATAATCTAGAAATAAATAGTTAATAGGGCTTTTAGGATAATCTTAATCGACCCGGATAAAGGAGAACTAGTTAATATAAACCTATCGGTAGATGCTTATATAGTAACCTAGCTCCTAAATATAATTAGTAGTAGGCTATATAATACTTACGCCTACTATAAATTATTATAGGATATATAGATTAGACTTAATATAGTAATAAAATTTATACTTACTTAAGAAAGAATAATAATATAGGATAATATAATTAACCTAAAAATAATAAATAACGAAATAGCTTACTAGTTTATTACTAGAGTAAAATAGATATTCGCTAAATACTAACCTCTTTTTAATATAAATATAAATATATATACTAAAGTATTAGTAAAAGGTTATACTAGCCGATAGCTAGAACTAGTAACTATAGTATTAATAGTAAAAGGCGTTATTACCGATAACTAAGGAATATACTATAAAATAGTACGATTAATTAGAGAAGCTAACTAAAATAAAATACTATATAGAAACTAAAGTAAAAAAAATAATAATAATAGTAGTAAAAATAAGAATAAGAACGATAAAAAGAAAATATAGATAACTAACGATAAAATAAATATAATATACTATCGATACGGTAAACCTAGCTATAAGAAGAACGAATACTATACTACTAAGTATAAGGATAGTACTAAATTACCGGATAATAGTATAAAGAAGTTTTCCGGAAACTTAGGAGGATAGGTAACCGGAAATAATATTAATACTAGTAATAAGAAATTAACCTACTATAAGTATAAGTAAAAAGGGTACTTAAAGAAAGACTACCTATAAAATAATATAATATAAGAAAAGACCTAGCCTATAGATAAATAGTAAACCTTAAACCTTAAAATTAATATAAGAATCTAGGGGAGAGAATTATATAATTAGACTACTATAGTACTAGGCTATATAATACCTAAGTAAGACGAGGTAAAGCCCTAGATATACGATATAGGTTCGGATATTTATATAGCGAATAGAATAATAACTATCGTAGAAAGTATAGTAAAGCGACTCATAGATAAATATAATTTTATAACTAGAAGTAGAATAGTCGGTACTACTTATATTTATACCGTATTAATTACGATAATAGGTAAGAAATCGGAGATACTTATAAGCCTATTAGATATTATTATAGTACTAAATTTCTATATATTATATTATATTAGGTAAGAAGTAGTATTAAAAAAGTAGTAAACTAATCGGCTTCGATATACTAGTATTAAACGGCGAGAAAATAGCTTTAGTATTTAATATAAGTTTCTTAATTAGTAAATACTCGGAAAGACTTAAATTAAGTAAAGCTATTTTAAAAGAGATAATTATAATTAGCTTAAGCGCTTATACGGTTAGTAAAGAAGAATAGGATCTCGTATTTATAAATAGAGAAATAGAGAAGGTCTAACTTATCTATAAAAGGCTCGCCTATCCTAGGCTAAATATACTAGTAATAACCTATAAGTATACTAATATCGAAGAATTAAACGGAATAATAATATATAAGGTTAAAATACTAGCCGAAGAAATAGTTTATATAGTATACGATAGATTAAAATCGCTAAAATTATCATAGACTGGCACGAGTATAGTATAGCAGATAGCACTAGCTAGCTATATAAGGGATAAGAAGGGTCTTAGATAAAGCCTATAAGCTAGGGATATAGTCTAAGGGAGATAAAGGAGATAGCTAGGAGGTACGCGCCTATATAAAAAGAGAAGGGGAATTTACTAGAAAAAAGGGGATCTAGCTCCTCGTAAAAGTTATACTACTATTATTACGATAGAAGTTTTAATTAACTATATACGATCTAGACTATATCTATACTTTATCTATAATACGTATATATAATAGGATTATAATACCTTTACTCTTTAACTTATATACTTTAATCGATAAAAGGCCTAATAGAATAACCTTTACTTATCCTATAGACTAATAGGCTTTAGGGACTAGAGATATCGTAAGAATACTATAAAAATACGCCTATAGTTATAAGCTATACGACCGATTATACTTTATATATAATAACCTAGTATTTAAGTATACTTTATATATAATAAGTTAAAATAGTTACTACTCGTAGCTACTCGGTTACCCTATAAGAGGAAAAAGAAAAAGGATAATAGGTAGAATAAGATAGAGGTTCTCCTATTTAAGAAAAGACCGAATCGGTTACTATACCCCGTAGACCCCCTCCTTTTTCTCCTCTCCTTCTAGATCTACTAGTACTCTTAAAAGAAGTAGTCGAAGAATAATATCGTAAGTATACTATAATAGAAATAGAAGAATATTAATATTAACTAAGTAATAGTATTATAACCCCTAATCTATCTACCTAGCCTAAGATCTAGAGGGAGGTAGACTAAAATTCGTATATTATATAAGTAGCCTAATAAAAGGAGGATAAGCCCTAGGTATCTAATAAGACCCGTACGATAATTCTATAGACGAGTCTATTTATTAAGTTTAAAAGGAACTTAAAAGAGAATAAGAATACCTTCCTATAGTAGTTATATTACGCTATTAGTTTATATAAAATTAAAGACGATATCGAGAAAGTAATCCTAAGGTAAGCTAATTTTAGAAAATAAGCTAGAACCTATTAGACTATATATATTACCGGAACCTACGATAACTAGATATCTAAAGTTACCTAGAACGATTTCCTAGGGTTCTTAGATTTAGAACTAACCCTACTTTACCTATACGGTAAAGACGCTATAGCGGTATTAATAGACCGGAGGTAATAAGAATATAAACTACTAATTATACTAATTTATAATATTTTAAGGATTAAAGCCGAGATTTTATAAGAGTTCCCTAAACCCTTTTAGGTATTTACTATCTACTATATAGCTAATAAAAAAGGTAAGAAAATTATTATCCCTAGGGCTAGTTCTACTCCCCCTACCCTCTAAGAGATAAAAAGCTTCGTTTTAGCTAAAGAGAAACCCCTATAGTAGACCTACTATTCGAGGGATAAGGGGCGCGTAAACGATCGTAATAGGGATTTAAAATATAGAGGTACTAAAAGACCTTATAATACTATAGAAGGCCTATTTATAAACCTTCTAGAGGCCTAGAAAGATAATATAAGTAATAAATAACCCTATTTTAACTATACTATAAGTATACCTTAAGGGTATAGGGTAAAAAGAGATTTTTCTATACTTTAGTATTATAAGTATAAGCTCGGGGGCTATATAAGCTTTTAATATATAGCTCTAAACTATACCTAGTATAGTAAAAAGTCTTATACGACTAAAAACTATAGCCTACCCCCTCTTCTAGCTAAAATAGCTACGTAGGAGAAGTTAGATAGTAATAGAATACCGATAACTAGAACTAGACCTTAGGATAAAGCCCGACGACCTATTACTACGAAGAAAGGACTTATTATACCTATTATCGTAAAGATAAGATATCGGTAGGAAAATATAGGCGCTCTTCTAGATATAAGGGCTAAATTATAAGCTATAATCGATAAAACCTAGTAGAAGAAGAAAGGTAGGGCTATACCTACCCTTATAAAAGATATAATTAATACCCTAGTAGCCTAAAGAGATATAAAAATAAGAGGAAGAGTAATTACTATTATAAAAATTATAAATTCGGAAGGAAAAACCTAGACTTTTAGTTACGATATAATTATTACGAAGATCTATAATTATAAGTACTAGATAGTAATAGGGCTAGATTAGTTAATAATAATAGATCCCGATATCTACTTCTCGACGGGCTAGTAGTATTATCGCCCCCTAAAAGAAGGATAGGATAGTATTAAATTAATCTCTACTTTAGAGGAGATATAATACGCTAAGAATACCGTAATAGCTTATATATACCTATAATATATTAGGTTAGCCCTAAAGAAGCCCCCTATTACTACCCCTATATAGAGGCGAGGCCTTCTAGGTATAATAGCGTATTAAGTAGCTAGTATATTATTAGAGTATTCGTAGAATATAATAACTAAATTCGCTTACGTACTCGATTATAATAAAGATAAGGATATTATAGCTATAATATAAGAGCGCCCTAGCTAGTAGACTAACGAAGAAAAGAAGTTCCTAGATATAAAAGCTATAAATAGATTACCCCTACTAGGCGGAAAAACCTATATAATTAACTTAGAAGGCTTACCCCTTAAGTATACCCTTATCTACCTATTATATAAAAAGGAGTTAAAAACCCTTAAAGATTACGTAAAATAAGCTCTAGACCTAGGATAGATTCGTAGAAGTAATAGTCTTCTAAAAGCCCTAGTTCTCTTCGTACTAAAAAAGGGAAGTACCCTATAGTTCTATATAGATTACCGTAAGCTTAATACCGTTACGAAGAGAAATCATACGCCTCTTCCGTTAATTAATAATATCCTCGAACGCCTATTAAAAGCTAAGTGTAAAGGGTTAAGACCTATTAAGACCTCGGCTAAAGCCCTCGTAACCCTAGCTCTATAGAAGCGCTCGTAACCCTAGCTCCGACCCCTAAACCTTCGCCGCCCTCCTACGCCACGAAATTAGATCGGATTACGTTAGAAACGATACTATTAGAATAAGTATAATACTAATATTTAAATAGACCTACTTATAATATTATACGACTTTTATTTAGACTTTTAAGTCCGAATATCGAACGATATTAAACTTAGTACGATATTTAAACGCTTATATAAGCTCTATTATATTACCCCCGAGTATTATTATACTACTAGCCTCTTCTACTAAGTTCTAGGACTTATAGAACTATATAAAAACCTCTAAAGATTTTAATCCCTTTCGTATATATAAAGAAGATTTTCTTCTTTCTTAAAAAAATTCCTCTTCTTCTCTTTCTCTTTAGTTTAGAATATAATCTTATTCTACGTAAAAAGGTTCACCTCTTACGTAGATCGTTATATTATTCTAAACTCTTTTAAGAACCCTTTTAAGACTCTTTCGAGACCCCTTTTTTTTAAGAAAAGCCTTAAATAGAATCTAGGCCCCTAGACTCCTAAGAAAAAGCCCTAGATAGGATCTAGGCCCCTAGACTCTTAAGAAAAGCCCTAGATAGGATCTAGGCCCCTAGACTCTTAAGAAAAGCCCTAGAAAGGATCTAGGCCCTAAGGATATCCCCTAAACTTCTATTTTACCCTATCGACTCGCGAAAAAGCCCTTTTTAGGCCTTTTAGTTATACTTTCCCCTTTTTTCTTTAAGAACCTCGTAGATCCCTTTTTTTTCGTATTCTAAGATTAGAACTCTCTATTAAGTAGAATTTCTTAGGAAATAGAGTACGCTATATAATAGGTTATTATTTTAATAAGGATTCTACGATTTAGAAACTTCTAAGAAGTTCTTAAAATTAAGTAAATACTATAGACTCCTTTTTTACGATAAATCCCTAAGACTTTTTAGTATTTCTAGTTTAGCTAGAAGCTATTATTTAATAAATAACTACTTAATAAGAAGTTTAGAATAAGGCTATCTAGAACTTTTAAAACTAGTTTCTAGATACTCGAAGACCTCTTTCTCCGCCTCTTTAATCCCCGGCCGCCCCCCTAACCCTCGAAAAGCCTAAAAAGGCCCTTCTAGATATTCCCCGCTTTACGGGGAAAAGGAAGGACTTTAACGCCTAGGTTCTAGAAGCTAAGGCTAAAATTAATATTAATAGACTTTTTATCGGAAACCCTAATACTTAGTTCTATTATATCTATAATAGGATAGAATTTTCGGCTTAACTCTTCGTATTTACTTATATTTAGGATATATAAAAATAAAGAATAGTAACTCCTTAATAATTTATCGAATACTTAGAGTCTATTTATATAAACTTTAACGAAGTAATTAGAACTCGAGATAAGCTCTAGGAAGAAAAATAGAAAAGAATAAACTCTTTTATATTCTACTTTCCGAAATTCGAGAAGCTTCTAGCCGAAACTAAACTTATAAATACTTTTAAAAGAGTTAAAATCTCCTACCTAGAAGGTAATATCTCTTTAGACCTCTACCGAGCCCTAATCGGTATAGGGAAACCCTAGATTTACGCTAAGTATATTAAGACTTTACTAAAACTTACTTTAGACCTAGAAAACCTAGCCTATTATAAGAAACGATCTTCGACCCCCCGGGCCCCCTCCGGTTAGTTCTAGACCCCCTCCGGGTAGTTCTAGGCCCGAGGGCCTTCTTAGACTTCTTAGGAGGATCCTATAGAGTAGGAACCCTCCTCTAAAGCCTATAAAGGATATTTAAGCCCCTAAGAGAAAGAAGAAAAGTATTAGAAAAGTCTCTACTTTTACTATAACTAGAAAGGCTACTTATACGCCGAGTACCCCTCGGCCCCCTCTCGGACCCGCTTTTATACTAGAAATCCTATTCCGACTATCCTAGAAGAACCTAAGATATCTAGGGCTATCCCTAGAGAAGCTACGAGAACTACGAAGGCTAGGAAGACCCCTAGGAACGCCGAGATCTCCTCGGACGATTCGGATTCGGAAAAAGAGTAATTTTAAATAAAAGTCTTAGCTTAGGGTCTCTAAAACCCTAGGAAATCCCTACTTAGCCCCTAACCTCTATAGAAGAGGGGGGTACTTATATAGATACTATTATAAATAATAGATCTAATATAAGACCTTTTATCGATTTAGGTTACCTATATTTTACTACGATATCCTCTAGAGCCTCTCTAAAGTTTTAAACTAGCCTCTACGAAATAAAGCCCTACTATCTATAATAACTCGTCGATTAAACTAAAGAACTCTAGCCTATATCTTAAATAGCTTATTTTAAGCTAAATATAGGTAAATTTAACGAAAGTATTTAGGCCTATATAATCCTAGGCTAAGCCGACCCCCTAGTACTAGGAAAAAGCTAGTTACGCCTTTACGATACTTTTCTTTACCCCGCTACGGAAACGATTACTATACGGAAACTACTACGCTTTAAGATATCTATAATTCTTATACCGATAGACCCTAGTATCCTATAGGTCTCGGCTACTAGGTTTAGAATTCCCCTTAGAAGGGCTTAGAAGACTAAGCTTCTTATATAAATCTTCTTAGCTACTCTTAAGGATATTTAGAAAGCCCTCGCCGTTAAAGAAAATATCGATCCCTAAACTAAAGCCCCCGACTAGTTATTACCTATTATCGATACTTCGATAAGAAGAAAGCGAAGATTCTACTACTTTCTCGCCCTAGTCTAGATTATAAAATTAACCTATTTCCGGATACTACTATATTATCGATACCCTTATACTCGATATTTAGAGAAGAACTACTAGTTCTACGGAAAACCCTCTACGAACTCCTAGATTAAGGGTTTATAAAAGCCTCTTCGTCTTTAGCCGCTACCCCTATCCTCTTAGTAAAGAAACCCGGAGGTAGTTTATACTTCTATATAGATTATAAGGGTTTAAATATAATATCTAAGTACGAGGCTTATCTAATACCCTTAATATCCGAGACCCTATAGTAGATAGCCGGTTCTAAGTAGATATCTAAAGTCGATATTATATTAGCTTTTTACTATCTTCGTATCTACGAAGGAGATAAGTAGAAAATAGCTTTTAGAACCCGCTTAAGATCTTTCGAGTAACTAGTAACCCCTTTCGGCCTATCCGGCGCTTTTACTTCGTTTTAACGATATATTAATAAGACTTTTCGAGAGTATCTAGATATCTTCTATTCCGCCTATCTAGACGATATTATTATTTACTCTAACGGATCTAGAGAAGACTACTACTAGAAAGTCTACTCTATAATCTCTAAACTCGCTAAAACTAGCCTATAACTAGATTAGACTAAATCCGAGTTCGAAGCTTCTAAAGTTAAGTACCTAGGCTTTATAATCGAAGCCGGTATAAGTATTAAAGCTAACCCCGAAAAAATCTATACTATTTAAGATTAGGAACCCCCGAAGACTATCCGAGGCGTATAAAGATTCCTAGGATTCGTAAATTACTATAGAATCTTTATTAAAAACTTCTCTAGTATTACTAGGCTTTTAACGAACTTTACGAAGAAAAACTAGCCTTTTAAGTAGACTATAGACTACTAGTATACTTTCGATAACTTTAGAGAAGCTCTTATCGATTCGGAAACCCTAACTAACTAGGACTCTTCTAGATTTACTACTATAGAAGTAGACGCCTCTAGTTATACCCTAGGAGGTGTATTTATATAATAAGACCTTAACGACTTTCTCTAGCGGCCTATAGCTTACTACTTAAGAAAACTCTCCCCTACTAAAGTTAATTATCCTATATACGATAAAGAACTTCTATTTATTATATCGTATATCCGAGAGTAGTATTTAGAGTTAAAAGGGTTAGATTTTATAATCTATATAGATTATAAGAACCTAGTCTATTTCTAGGCCTATTAGTACCTATTTAAATAATAGATATATTAAGGAGAAGAACTATCTAAATATCGTTTTAAGCTTATCTACTAGCCCGGTCCTACTTAAGTCTCCTCCGATACCCTCTCTAGAAGAGATTAAGACCTCCTATAAAACGCCTCTAGTAACCGAATCTCCGGTAGAACCTATTAACTTTTATCTAATCCTCTAGATCTTTTAAAGGGATTAGAAGTTAGGGTTAAAACTACTTAAATACCCGATAGTAACTAAAGACCCCTAGAAGAACCTTTTTCTATAGCCGACCTCGCCGACCCTCCGAAAACCCCGTTCGAAGATCTAGATCTATCTACGCTATAGATAGAAAAGTTAGAAAAGAACCCTAAATACTAGAAAATATAGTAAGCCGTTCGCGAAGGAAGCCGTTAGTTTTTCCCTAGCTAGGGGCTTCTAGTCTCTATAACCGAGTATTTTATCGATACCGAGAACCGGTTATACTAAAGAGACTATATCTAAATACCTTTCTTCGAACCGCTTAGAACTAAGGTTATTTAATAAATCTACGATTCCCCTACTATAAGATACCCCGGCCGAGAAGTTACCTAAGATCTAATATCTAGGTACTATACCTAGCCGGGCTTATCCTCCGATATCCGTCGTTTTACTAGGAACTATTAGATCTATTTATAAAGTAAGGTCTAGAGAGATTAGAAAAGGGATCTTCTAAAACCCCTTCTTATTCCGGTACGATCCTAGTAAGAACTATTTATAGACTTTATAGTAGACTTCCCTAAGACCCCTAATAGGTCTACTATCCTTATCATTATAGATAAACTTACGAAAAGCCTAGTATTTATACCGATAAAGTCTATAGAAGCCCTAGATATCGCCTACGCTTTTTTAAGATATATCTACGCCTACTACGGACTCCCCTACGCTATCGTCTTAGATAGAAGACCTTAGTTTACTAGCTTATTCTAGAAAGAAATCTACTAGTCTCTAAGAATATAACGACGTCTATTTATAGCTTTCTACCCCTAGACTAATAGATCTATAAAACGTTTAAATACGGAACTAGAGGTCTATCTAAAGATATTCTACTTATTTAATTAAGATAACTAGAATACGCTACTCCTTACTACTATACTCGCGTTTAGTAACCGGAAATCGACTTCTACGGGATTCTCTCTATTCTTCTTAAGCTACGGATATTACTTTAAACCTTTAGAACTACTTCTAGATACTACTTCCGGTTCTAAGATATCGCTAGCCGAGAAAGGGCGAGAATAAGTTAGGAAACTAAAAAACTACTACGATCTAGTATTAGTAGTTATAGTAGATACTTAAGAAACCTAAGAAAAGTACGTAAACTAGTAATAATAAACTTCGGAATCCTATAGAATAGGAGATAGAATTCTACTATAATTACGAAATATTAAAAACTCTAGACCTTCGAAGAAACTAGATTAGATAGCTCTACTTTATAAAATTATAAGTCTAATAGGATCTTATACTATCCGCCTCAATACTCCCCTCGGAATCTACCCCGTTTTTTATATAGATCTCTTAAAATTAGCTACTAAAGATCTATTTCCTTTATAAGATCTAGCCTATCCGGAACCCCCCCCGATTTAACTTTAAGAAGCCTCTAACGACTATATTAAAGGGGAGTAGCTAATAGATAAGATCTTAAAATACCGAAGAATACGGAATAACTAGAAACTACTAGTTTAGTAGAAAGGCTATATAGAACCTATAGAAGAACCCCTAGAAGACCTCTTAGATACCGAAGCCCTAGAAATATACGAAGCTAATCTATCCGAAATACCCTAGAAAAGATAGGGGGAGGGGGAGAGAAAAAGGGGCTAATATAAAAGGTTAAGACCTATTAAGACCTCGGCTAAAGCCCTTATAACCCTAGTTCTATAGAAGTACTCGTAACCCTAGCTCCGACCCCTAAACCTTCGCCGCCCTCCTATACTACGAAATTAGATTAGATTATATCGGAAATAATACTATTAGAACGAGTATAATACTAGTATCTAAATAGATTTACTTACGATATTATACGACTCTTATTCGGATTTTTAAATCCGAATATCGAATAATATTAAACTTAGTACGATATTTAAGCGCCTATATAAGCTCTATTATATTACCCCCGAGTATTATTATACTACTAGCCTCTTCTACTAAATTCTAGGACTTATAGAACTATATAGAAACCTCCGGGGACTTTAATCCCTTTCGTATATATAAAGAAGACTTTCTTCCTTCTTAAAAGGATTCCTCTTCTTCTCTTTCTCTTTAGTTTAGAATATAATCTCATTCTACAGAAAAAGGTTCACCTCTTACGTAGATCGTTATACTAAGGTCTTCTCGAAACTAGACTTTAAGAATACGTATTATAGGATACGTATTCGCGAAGGCGATAAGTAGAAGATAACGTAGAGATATTAATATAGATACTTTAAATATAT
>JAOYNU010037085.1:0-12400 GCA_026745395.1 Tympanopsis confertula | reverse complement strand
TACTCTATAATACTATAGGTCTTCTAAATCTATTCTTAAGTAATAATTTTAATTATTACTTTCTATATCTAGTATTCTCTTAATATATATAACTATAATATTCGCTATTAAATTATAACTAGAATAAGTAATTTAAAGCTCTATATAGGTATTAAATAGTTTATATTTAAAGAAAGTAAATTTATATTTATTTTCTAGTTTTCGGATAATTTTATTATCGGAAATAGTATTTCCGAAACGAAGTATATTATCTAATTTATAATACTAAACTCTTTTCTTTTTTAATAATAACTACGATATAATATTAATATAAAAACCCTTAACTACTATTACGTTTAATAAATTAAGATTTTTTATTCTTTTACTTTTACTTTTATTTAGTACTTTTTATATAATTCTACGCTTATATCCGGTTACTAGAAGTTCTAATAAACTATACTCTACTATTTAATTATTCTTAATTAGCTTAAATAAGCCTAGTTCGAGTAATTTCTAGCTATTTACTAAATAAATTACCCTATAGTTATTAAAAAGAGTACTCTAAAATAGAAAATACTATTAAAATACTATTAAGAATACTTTTTTAATTTCTAGGTATTTAATTAGGGTTAGAGAAATTACTACTATATTAAAAAAACTTAAGTATTAGGTCTAGTTATTCTTTTAAAATTATTTTAGTTTTTATCTTTCTTTTTTAAGTTCTTCTCTTAATTTTTCCTATTATAGTTCTATTACTCGGTTCTAAATAGCTATTACTTTATTATTAATAAAGTTTCTAAATTACCTTTTAGTATTCTTTAAATTACTAGTAAATATTTTACGAAATCTATTATATTTTTTATATTTCTAAAAGTAACCTCTTATTTCTAAGTATAGGTATTTATTCTTTTTATAGGTATAAGAGTTTCTACTTTTTTTTTTTTTTACTTTTTTTCTTCTTTTAAATTTATATCTACTCTTCTATTATTTTTATTATAGCGAATAATACTATCCTAATACTTATAACCTAGTACTATTAGGTATTTACTTATTAAGCTAAATTAAATATCTTTATAAGTTCTTCTAAGGTTATAGGGGTTTTTCCTAAGCTCTTATTATATAGGAGGTTATTAAAGTTTTATTAGGCCTATTTAAGTACTAGGTATACTAAAATAATATTTAGGAAGTCTTTTATTACTAAAAGGCCTTCTACTTCTAGGTATTTTTTAACTTAAGCCTATATTATAACTTTATAGTATTACTAATACTAATTACTAGGTTTAGTTCCTCTTTTTTATACTTTTTCGAGTATTAACTTATAATTAATATATACTTATTCTTTTACTAAAAGCTAAGTTAATATAAATCGTTTTCTTAAAGCTTTAACGATCGCTCGTAGGTTAACTTTTCCTTCTCTTTAGAACTTAAAGGAGACTATTCCGATAATATTTTAATCGACTAAAGTTTAGATCTAGTTCTAAATTACTATATATTATACGGTTTCCTTACTCTTAATCTCTTAAATAATAGGATCGGTTTTATCTTTTTTATCTAAATTAATATCTTTCTAGATACCTTAAAAGCTTATATATATAAAGAGAAGTAAATACTAATTAATTTACTACGGAGTATTTTTAAAAATCTACTTTATAAGGATTTTTATACTTAGTTCTTTACTTATAATATTCGCTTAGCTTAAGAAAAAGTCTTCTAAAAGTAACTTAAAATAGGGGGTATAATTAACTATAGGAGCGGGGTTTTACTAGTTTATAGCTTAGAAGAAGAGTACTAGGCTTATAACTATCGTATAAATAGATCCTATATATAGAATCTTTTTATAGTACTATAGATTATAAACCCCTTATTATTCTATTCTTATATTCTAGAGAGCGTAGAATCTATCTTCTTAAATATATAAATAATTAAAGATTAGTATAGATTATATAACGTAGGCTTCGTTATTATATAATATCATTTAGTGATCGGTAGCGAGCCTGATCCACCTATTCTGACCACCTGTTTGCACAATAATTAATACTTAATCTATATATTATTAGATATAGGCCGGTAAGTTTTTAAATCCTATAAGTATAACCCGTAATTATTCTTATTTTCGGTAGTTAACGATAGTAAACCTTTCTTTATACTCGTAAACTATAAGGAATTAATAGAAGAAGGACTAGGTATCGATTATAGTAATATATTAGTACTTTTTTAACTTTTATATAATATCGGATTATAAAAGTATAAGGTAAATATCTAAGATAGTAACTCGATTTAGTCCTCTTAGATCTACTACTATCCTTTTTTTTCGTTTACTATTTATAGTTCGCTATACTATAAATATAAGTACTTTAAAAAGAATAAGGTCGTATACTTAGTCTATTAATCCCTTTATATATATTTTATCTAATATAATATCTAAGAATACTTCTTCTTCAGGTCCTTACTAGAAGGGTTATTAAGTAATTCTTTTAGATATATACTCTAGGACTAGTAGTACTTTTATATATAATTCTAGTAGAAATTAAATAGGTCCCGAATTAATCTATATATTAGGAAAAGCTTTAGCTAATTTAATAAATTTATCGCTTAACGAAAGATCGGAAAAGTCCTAATAAATATAAATACCGTCTTTTATTATAACTAAAAGTAAAAATCTAATATAAGTTATACTTATTTTACCGGTATTTAGAACCTAATTAGCTTAAATATTAGCTAACTTATTTTCTACTAATCGGTTATTATTTAACTTATCTATAACTATTATATCGGATTTATCGGAGTTAGCTAGATTCGGATAAGTTAAGTTAAACGAGTAAACCTATCTAATTATACTTAAAAGTAGATTAGAAAATAGAGTAATAGTTCTAAAGATTTCTCGCTAGCGGATAATTTATAGTTATAGACCTAGGTTATAGATAGTTATTAGGGAGTATTCGCCTATTAGAGATTTATACCTTTCTCTTATAAACTTAAAGAAAAGGGATTATCTTTTAGCCGGTAGGGTATTTAAATTAGAAGTATTCCGGTACTACCTAGTAGAATAGTAATATTAGTAGCGGCTTTAGTTTTATAGATATCTTAATATTAATTATAAAAGAGGATCGGAATAGTAATAGAGTTTATAATAGGGATAGTAAGTATATACGAGGTATAATTAATAATTAACTTATTTAGAATACTAAACTCTTCTCCGATTAGGATTCTAATATCTAATTAGTTTATAATTTATATACTTATTTATAATTCGCCGATTATATTTTAAGGTTTTCCTAAAAGAAATATAGTTTATCCTCTTATAAAAAGCGAAAAAGTAATTTATCCGATTATAGTTTAATTATTAATTCCTATAATATTTCTTCTTTTAGTCCTATTAAAGATTATATTAGCTAGCCTTAGTAGAAGAGATTTATCTATAAAGTATCGGTATAATTTAGTATCTACTATAGTATAGAGAGGATATTAGCTATAATCGAGGGTTAGGATACGAAAATAAGTATTTATATATAGTATTCGAATTAGATCGGTAATTATCTAGGGTTTCGATATAATAGATACTAGCTAATAGTTTTAGTCTTAGTATATCGCTCTATAATATCGTAATAGGTGATTTTTCTTATCCTCTTTATAAGGAAATACTTCGAAGTAATTTAAATAGGTATAACGATAGATATATTATAATTCTAGATAAGATCTTATATTATTAAGATTATTTTTTATATATATAAGATTAGTAGTTAAGTAAGTAGATTTATTACCCTCTTATTCGGAATTAAAGTATTTATATTCTTTTTTATCTAAGTCTTCGTCTAATATTAAGTATTCTTTTATTATTTCTTTAATAACTTAGAATCCCTAACTCTCGAGATTAATAATATAAGAGTCCTCCTTAAGGTAAATACTAATAATAATAATAGTATAACTAATTATATTTATTCTTTCCCTTCCCCTAAAAGTAGTTCGCTATCGGGAGCTAGATCTATTTATCCTTCCCTCTTATATTTAGTCCTACTTATCTTAGATCGGTTTTAACTTAATTAGCCTATATCTAGGGCGGTCTAGGCCGTATCGATACTTATTATTAGTTTAGCGGAGTTATTACGGGTTATAGTTTTATCTCGGTTAGTCTTATTATCTTAATTAGTAATTAAAATCTTATTTAGTTATTAATTAGTTAAAATTAATATACTCCTATCGTAGTATTCTATTAGGCTCGCGTATTTCTCGGATTACTCTAAATACTAGATATTTCTTAGATATTCTTAATTAAAAGTCGTATTACCTTTTTAGAAAGCTACTAGTAACTATATATTTCTATCTTTCTTATAATAGTACTAGGGTAGTTCTAATCTAATTAATAGTATCTAATTCGAATCGAGGTATATAAATAGTTCTTATTAAATTAAAATCGATTTTACGGAATATTATTATACTATAGTTTCCGGTAAGCTCTTTAAAGAATTTAATAAATCGTAGAGTATCTATTACCTATAATATAATATCTACCTTATAGAAGGCGTAATTCAGTATATAAAATTTATATTAGGTTTATCGTATTACTATATCTAGGCTTATAAGCTATTATTCTCTTAATAGGTCTTTCTATATAGTTATTACTCGAAAAGTACTCTAGTTCTAGTTCTCGTTTCTAATTAATTAGGGATCTAGTATATAATAATCTTCCTTATCTAGGTTTTAAATATACTAATAATTAGTATAGCCTACGAGACTTTTATATAGATTTCCGGCTATAGTATCTCGAGCGAGGGATCTACTCCTAGCTATTTAATTTATAGTACTAATAAAAGTATCTATATTTTTAAAAATATATCCTTTAGTATTATATTTATTTTACTTATCTCCTTATACTATATATCGTAGATTAAATACTCCTAGTTCTTCGGCTTTAAATAATATATTTAATTTATCCTATAATTTATAGAACTTATAGGATTAGTAGTACTTATTATCGGAATAATTTAATAAGTTTAGGTTATTATTTAGCTAATTACCTCGTCCCCTATAATACTAATAAGGCTAGTTATAGTATTAGGGATATCCGAGTTTTTTATTATTATTAGAAAAACTACTACTACTTTTATCTAATAGCCCTCTACTAGGTATCTATTAGGCGTACTATTTATAATATCTCTTTAGTAAAAGGGGAGTTAAACTAGTCTAGTTAGTTTACTATATAGCCTACTATTATAGTAGATTAGTAGGAATATTCCTAATACCTAGTATAAATATAATACTAAAGTAAAATTCTACTCTATTTATATTCCCTAGTAAAATAAGAGGATTTTATTCGGGGTATATAGGGTATTCTTCTACTATATAAGTCGAGTCCTACTTATCGGCTACTTCTAGTTTAATCGACTCTTCTTTAATAATTTTCTTTCCCCGATATCGTCTAGCCCCGGATAGCCTTAGTTCTATAAAATCGGTTCCCTATTAGTTAGTTTCTAGTAGATCCCTATCTCTTAATTCGATTAGTATTTCTTTTTTATTTAAAAAAGGGTTTTCTAGTTTTTCTATATTACGAATAGTTTTAGTAATTAATATATTAATAAATAATAATATAAGAAATTCGTATCTATTTATTAGTATTCTAATTTATTTAAAAATTAATCGGAAATTAATTTCTATAAGTCGGTTTAGTCGATTTAAAATTAAGTAATCGGGGGAAAATACTTCTAGCTCGCTAGTAGATAGGGTTTTCGTATATCCTTTTTTAGTAATTTATTTACTTTTACTAATAATAGGTTTTATAAGGAAAGATCCTAGTAAATAATATACTACTTATACTAATTTATACTAGAATCTAGTCTTATTAATTTAATTTTCCCCTTTTTTCCGAATTATTATATTAATTCTAAATCTTTCGTATAAAGAGGTAGTAGGGCCGATATAACCTAATACCGGTTCGTAGAGAGCTCTTATTATATTTCTACTCGAATTTAAATTTAGATTAAATCGGGATAGCTATTATATAAAGTCTAGACTTATAATTATATTTATTACTAGTATATTACTTATCAAGTTTTAGTAGGATCGGTATAAAATCGGGATTAATATAAAGGGTAGTTCGTAAAGTCTTATTTCTACTCTATAGCCTAATATACTTAATAGGTTATTTAATTCTTATACCGAATTAATTACTTTATATAATTTAAATCTAAAAATATCCCTAATCTATTAGTATAGATAATTCCCTTTTATTCTTTCTTTAATTTCCTAAAAAACTATTAGTATTTTACTCGCTTACTTAATTACTTTTAGGGTAATTATATCGATCTAAAGTTTAACTAATATACTTAATAGCTATAATATCCGAGTTTCGGATATTCTTAGTAAAGTATATATACTCTAAATTTATCTCTATATTAAAGTATATCTAGAGAATAGATATTATTACTAAATAAAAGTAAACTATTCCCGAATAGCTTTATAGTATACTATTTAGAGGATAAGTAATTCTTCTAATACTTTTATATCCCTATCTTTTATAAGATTAATTATAATCGATTTCGATATTACCTATTCCTAGTATAGTTCTCGGAGTCGTTAATAAACTTAAAAAACTTATCGAATATCCTAAACTATAGCGGGAATAGGGGTCTTAAGTTTAAGTAGTCTTTTAATTAGTATATTTATATTAGAAGCTAGATTAATTAGAACTATTCGTACTCGAGGGCCTTTCGGGCTTAATTACTTAAGAGGCGAGAGTATCCTAGATTACTCGACTAAGAGATTTCTCGATTTTAGTAGTACTACTATTTAATATAATAGATATATATACGTATAGGTATAACCGCCTTTATTATAATAAACTAGTATAGGTACTATAAAATATAATATAAATTCTATATCCCCTCTTATCCTATACGGTGAATATAACGGTCTACGTAAGAGGTGAACCTTTTTACGTAGAATGAGATTATATTCTAAACTAAAGAGAAAGAAAAAGAGAAAAAGACCCTACGGGAGGCGTAAGGTTCTTTATATATAGCGAGGGACCTTTAGAGGGTCTAGAGAAGTCCGTATAGTTCTATAGGCCTAGACCTAGGTCTCGGTCTAATAGAAGAGGCTAGTAATATATCTTAGTATTTAGGCGCGGTTTCCTTATACTAGGGTTCCGGAATATACTACTATCGATTACTAGTTCGATAATTAAGTTACTTAATTAAAAGTAAGTTCTTTAGAATACTTAAGTTCTCCTAGTTCTAGAGGTAGTATTTTCTTATCGATCTAACTAGTATTCGTAGAGCTAGACGGCGGCGAAGATAATAAGGTCTACGTATAAGGCTACTTACGATTAGCGAGGGTATAGCCGAGGCTTTAGAAAAGTTTTAACTTTTTATATTAGCCCTTTTCTCCCCTTTTCCTTTTTTAGGGTTTTCGTAGCTTATAGAACTTCTAAAAGACTAGATTCGTAGACTTCTAGAGCTTCGGTATCTAGAAAGTCTTTTAAAAGTTCTTTAGTAAGTTCTATATAATTTTTCTACTTAATTAGAATATTAAAATAACTTTTTCTAGATTAATAGTACTATAAGATCTTTTCTATAACTTACTCTCCTTCGATATAGTTATTAGAAGTTTCTAATAGTTAAATAAAAGGTAGTTCTAAATAGGCTATATTTTAAAAAAGAAGTAGGTCTTCGGAGGTTCGGTATAAAATATCTATATAGAAAACGGGGTAGATTCCGGGGGGGGTATCGAGGCGAATAGTATAAGATCTTATTAGACTTATAACCCTATATAATAGGGCTATCTAGTCTAATATCTTCGAGGGTCTAGTAGTTCTAATATTTTTTAAATATAGTAGGACTCTATCCCCTATTTTATAGGATTTCGAGGCTTATTAATACTAATTTATATATTTCTCTTAGGTTTCCTAAGTATTTATAATTACTACTACTACTAAATTATAGTAATTTCTTAGTTTTCTAACCTATTTACGCCCTTTTTCGGCTAGGGAGACGATAGATCTAGTAGAAGACCTTATATTAGGTTCTAGGGTCTCGAAGTAGTATTTATAGCTTAGGAAGAACAGGGAGAATCCGGTAGATATAGATTTTCGGTTACTAAAAGCGAGTATTATACTAGGTAGTAATAAATCCTAGATATCCTAATTAAATAAGTAGAATATCTATAAGTAAACCTCTAGTTCCGTATTTAAATATTCTATAGATCTATCGGTCTAAAAATAAAAAACTATAGATAAATATCTTTAAATTCCTAAAAACCGGTAAACTTCTTTCTAGAATAAACCGGTAAATTAAGGTCTTCTATCGGAAACTATAGTATAGGGGAGTCTATAGTATATATAGATATACTATAAGAAAATATAGGCGATATCCGGGGCCTCTATTATTTTTATAAGTATAAATATAGGGCTTTTTATAAATCTATTTATAATTACTAATATAATAAACCTATTAGGAGTTTTAGGGAAATCTACTATAAAATCTATAGATAGTTCTTACTAGGATCGTTCTAGAACGGGTAGGGGTTTTAGAAGACTTTTTTTCTAATCTCTTTAGACTTTATTTTACGAATAGATCTAGTAATTCCGCGTAAAACGACGTATATCGGAAGATAGACCTAGCTATATATAGTACTTAGAAACTAGATCTCTTATAATATCTCTACCGGGATAACTAGTAGTAGGGGAGTTATAGATTTATTAAATAATCTTAGTTCTAAAAGGCTCGAAAAAGGGTATTTAGATTCGGTTTCTTTATATTAAACGGTTCTCTATATCGATAGAATACTCGGATATAGATACTAGTAAACCCTAACTAGTAGGAAACTACCGGTTACTTTTATAAATAGCTTACTAAATCTTCTAGTATTTAGAGTTCTTTTCTAAACCTTCTAACTATAAATTCGATAGTTCTAGGTCTTCGAAAAAGGTTTTAAGAGGGTCGGCGAGTTCGGAGGTAGAAAGAGGTTTATTTTCGGGTCTAGAATTACTATCGGATATCTACGTAATTTTAACTTTTATTTCTAATCTTTCTAAAGTATTAGAAAAATTAGAAAGTAGTTAAAAGGTTCTACTAGATATCCTATTATCGGAAGTATTTTTCGGGAGGTCCTAATCTCTTTTAGAAAGGGTATTAGAAAAGACTTATATAATACTAGGTTAGTAGATAAATTTAAATCTAAATTCGGATAGTTCTTCCCCTTACTATATCTAATATTCGGATAGGTATTACCGGGTCTAGAAGTAGATTAAGTTCTAGTAATTCGTATAGACTATAAAATTTATACTTTTAAACTCGGAATACTACTCTCTAATATACGATATAATAAATAGAAGTTCTTTATTATATATAAGGTAATTAATTTTAGTAAGGGATAATTTTCTCGAATAGTATTTTATAAGTTTTTAGAAAAAATCTTTAAAGTCTTACTATATAAATATACCTCTTAAAGTATAACCGGAAGTATCTATTTCTACAGCTATAAGCCTAGAAGGATCCTAGCTAGCTAGGGTCTCGGAATCGATAAAAGCTTCTTTAAGGTTCTCGAAGGTATTCTAGTAGTCTATATTCTATTTAAAAAGGGTATCCTTTTTAATTAGATTCGTAAGGGGTCTAGTAATACCTAAGAAGTCTTTAAAAACCTTATAGTAGTTCGCGAATCCTAAGAAGCCTCGTATACCCCTAATAGTTTTTAGGGGTTCTTATTCTTAAATAGCTTTTATTTTTTCGGGGTCGGTTTTTATACTTACCCCGGATTCGATTATAAAACTTAAATACTTAATTTCTAGGGTTTCGAAACTAGATTTAGAGAAATCTAACTATAGACCGGCCTCGGAGAATTTCGAGATTATAGAATAGATTTTTTAATAGTAATCCTTTTTAGATTTATTAGAGTAGATAATAATATTATTTAAATAAGTAGAGTAGAAGATATCGAAGTATTTATAAAGAGTATTATTTATATATTATTAAAATAAAGTAAGGGTACTAAATAGACCGAAAAAGGTAATTAGCTATTCGAAGGATTTTAATTTAGTATTAAAAGCCGTTTTCTACTTATCTCCTTCGTATATCCGGAGATAGTAAAAAGCCGATATAATATCGACTTTAGAAATCTATTTAGAACTAGTTATCTACTATAGAATCTCCGATATAAAAGGTATTAGATAAATATTATATTTCGATATAATATTTAACTTTCGGTAATTTATATAAAAATATAAGCTATTTCCGGGTTTTTTTACGAAGAGAATTAGAGTAATAGCTAATAAAAAAGAGGCTTTTATAAAGCCCTAATCTAATAGTTTATATAGAGTTTTCCGTAGAATTAGAAGCTCTTCTCTAAATATCGAATATAAAGGTATCTTCGGAATAGTAGTATCCGGAAGTAGGTTTATTTCGTAATCTAGATTAGGGCGAGAAAGTAGTAGTTTTTTAGTTTTCTTTTTATCGAAAACTTTAATAACGGGGAGTAATTAGGTAAAGGCTTCGAGATAGGGGTCTTTTTCTTCTTTAATAACGAGGGCTTTCTAAATATCTATAAAAGAAGCTAAGAAAATATATATAAGTAGTTTTTCTTTTAAAGCCCTAATTAAAAAAGCTTTAAAACTAGTAGAAGAAACTTAAACGATTTTAAGGTTTATAGATATTAGTACTATAGATATCTTAAATTTAAAAAGTCTTCGGATAGTTATAGTATTAGTAATTAGGCGAAGAGAGGCCTTATAGAACTATAATTACCTTTTTTTTAAGATTATAGGATCGGACTAATTAGGGATTATATAAGCCTAGATACTTTTATAAAACCTACTTATATTTAATTTAAAATAAGCTATTTAGGATATAATAGGTTAAAAGTCTTTAGGCTAATTAATAATTTAATAAAAGTAATAGGGCTAAATCGGGTAGAGGGTAACTTTATATTTAATAGAAGCTCTATTAGATATTATAATAAAACTATAATAATTAGAATTAATAAAAGGTTTTATATTAGATCTATTATTTATAGTAATATCTATATAAGTACTTTCTTTTTCTAAAAAAGCCGGGGGTTAAATCGGGATTTCTAAGGGTTTTAAAGACTTTAAGTCGAGATTTTAATTTAAAATTACTTTTTTTCTAATTCCGAGTCTTCTAAATTATCCGAGAAGATCTTAACGATTTTAAAAGTTTTTCTAGTTTTCGTAGTTTTAGTAGGGGCTTTTATAGTAAAGACCGGGTTTTCTCGGATAGCCCTAGATATCCGGGGTTCTTCTAGGGCTAGAATAAGGTTTCCTATATAAACCTAAATTTAGATAAATATTAAAAAATAAGAAATATATAAATAACTTTTTTAAGTATAGTAAAAGTAAAAACTAAATCGGAATCTCTTTTCTTTCTCTTCTAGGGTTAGGCGACCCCTAGAGATCTTAGAAGAGGGTTCCTAGTCTATAAAGTCTTTAAGGGAAGTCTAGGTAATCTAAAAAAACCTTTAAATCTAGAACTAATTAGTAAAAGCTTAGAGGAGGTTCGGCGGGGTATAAGAAAAAGAGTAATACTTCTTATAGTAAATTAGGCTTTTTAAATCCGAAGTAAATCCTAAGAAAGTCTTAATATATAAGGTATAAATTTAGGGTTTTTCTTAACTAATTAAAACCTTCTAGAAATCTAAAGAGATATTCTTTTCTAAATACGAGATTTTTATATTTTCCGAAGTATTTATAAATTTAACTTCGGCGAGAAAGTATTCGAATTTCGTAAAATAAAAAATTTTTTTTTTTTATTTTTTTATTTTTTCTTCTTAGAATTTATCTTAAACCCTAATTATTTTATTAAAATTTATATAAATAGATTTTAAGTAAATTAATAAATTCGAAAAGTTTATAAATTTTTACTTTTCTATATCCTAAATATAAGTAAATACGAAAAGTTAAACTAAGGATTTTATCCTATTATAGATATAATAGAATTAGGCGAAAAGGGTACTAATAGAAGTTCTATTAATATTAATTTTAGCCCGGGTTTCTAGAAATTAGGCTTTAAAATCCTTTCGTTTTCTAGTAAAACGGGGAATATTAGAGAAAGCCTTTTTAAGCCGGGGATTTTTAGGGGCCCCGGCCGGCTCCGGTACTAGAGTAGCTAGAAGGACTAGTAGGGCTTTAAAGGCTTCTTAGAATTAATTCTAAAAGTTCCGGATAACTTCTTCTTATATAGCTTATAAAGTAGTTATTTTATTTATACTAGCCTTTAAATAAGCTAAATACTAGGTTTAGGGATCCTAAAAATCTATTATAAAATCTTAGGGGTTTTCTAGAGTTCTAGAGTTCTAAATTTCCTTAAAAATCTTTAAATTATAAAGTCTTTATTAGAACGATAATTTATTATAAAATATACTCTATTTCCTAGGAAATTCTACTAAATAGAGAATTCTAATCTTAGAATACGAAAAA
>JAOYNU010036974.1:0-12405 GCA_026745395.1 Tympanopsis confertula | reverse complement strand
AACTAATAAATAAATACGAACTTCTTATATTATTACTTATTAATATATTAACTACTAAAACTATTCGTAATATAGAAGAACTAGAGAAACTTTCTCTAAATAAAAAGGAAGTACTAATCGAACTAAGAGATAAGGACCCGCTAGAAACTAATTAGTAGGGAACCGACTTTATAGAACTAGGGTTATCGGGGGCTAGACGATATTAGGGAAAGAAAATTATTAAAAAAGAATCGATTAAACTAGAAGTAGCCGACGAATAGGACTCGACTTATATAATAGAAGAATACTTTATATACTTTAAATAAAATTATCCTATCTTACTAGGGAATATAAATAAAGTAGAACCTCGCCCTAATATTATATTTATACTAGGTATTAGGAATATTCCTACTAATTTACTATAATAGTAGGCCGTATAATAAGCTAATTAGATTAGCTTAACTCCCTTTTTACTAAGAAGATATTACGAATAGTATACCTAACGGATATTTAGCGGAAGGCTATTAGATAAAAGTAGTAATAGCTTCTCTAATAATAATAAAGGACCTAGATATCCCCGATACTACTACTAGCCTTACTAGTATCGTAGGGGACGAGGTAATTAGCTAGATAATAACTTAAACTTATTAGACTATTCCGACGATAAGTACTACTAATCCTATAAGTATTATAAGTTATAAGATAAACTAGATATATTATTTAAAGCCGAAGAACTAGGAGTATTTAATCTACTATATATAGTATAAAAAGACGAGTAGGACGAATATAATATTAAAAGATATATTTTTAGAAATATAAATACTTTTATTAATATTATAAATTAAATAGCTAAGAGTAGATCCTTTACTCGATATACTATAGCTGGAAATCTATATAAAAGTCTCGTAAGCTATACTAACTATTAGTATATTTAAAACTTAAGCGAGGACGACTACTATATATTAGATCCCTAACTAGTTAGAAACGAGAACTAGAACTAGAGTACTTTTCGAGTAATAACTATATAGAAAGACCTATTAAGAGAATAATAACTTATAAGCTTAGATATAGTAATACGATAAGCCCGATATAAACTTTATATACTTAATTATACCTTCTATAACGTAGATATTATATTATAGGTAATAGATACTCTATAATTTATCGAGTTCTCTAAAGAGCCTACCGGAAACTATAGTATAATAATATTCCGTAAAATCGATTTTAATTTAATAGGAACTATTTATATACCTCGATTCGAATTAAATACTATTAATTAGGTTAGAACTACCTTAATACTATTATAAGAAGGATAGAAATATATAATTATTAGTAGTTTTCTAAGAAAGTAATACGACTTTTAATTAAGAATATCTAAGAAATACTAAAAACTTAGAATAATCCGAGAAATATATAAGCCTAATAGAAAACTACGATATAAGTATACTAATCTTAACTAGCCGATAACCGAATAAGATTTTAATCGTCGATTAAAATAGTAAGACTAATTAAAATAAGACTATAACTTATAATAACTCTACCGAACTAATAATAAGTATTAATATAGCCCGGACTACTATAAGTACCGGCTAACCGAGTTAGAACCGACTTAAAATAGGTAAAACTAAATATAGGATAGAAGGATAAGTAGATCCGGCTCCCGATAGCGAACTACTTTTAGGGGAAAGGAAAGTATAAATATAATTAGTTATACTATTATTATTATTACTATATACTTTAAAGAGGACTCTTATATTATTAATCTCGAGAATTAGGTATTCTAAATTATTAAAGAAATAGTAGAAAAATACTTAATATTAGATAAAAACTTAGACGAAAAAGAATATAAATACTTTAATTCCGAATAAGAGGATAATAAATCTACTTACCTAACTACTAATCCTATATATTTAGAAGATAATCTTAATAATATAAGA
Organism: Tympanopsis confertula; assembly: GCA_026745395.1. Classification (NCBI taxonomy): domain Eukaryota; kingdom Fungi; phylum Ascomycota; class Sordariomycetes; order Coronophorales; family Scortechiniaceae; genus Tympanopsis; species Tympanopsis confertula. Next base: position 10,489 of record JAOYNU010036974.1, on the reverse strand, counting down.
TCTTATCTAGAATTATAATATATCTATCGCTATACCTATTTAAATTATTTCGAAGTATTTCCTTATAAAGAGGATAAGAAAAATCACCTATTACGATATTATAGAGTAATACGCCGAGACTATAACTTTTAACTAGTATTTATCGTATCGAAACCCTAGATAATTACTAATCTAATTCGAATACTATATATAAATACCTATCTTTATATTCTAACCCTCGATCGTAGCCGATATCCTCTCTATACTATAGTAGATACTAGATTATACTAATACCTCGTAAATAAGTCTCTCCTACTAAGGCTAGTTAATATAATCTTCGATAAGACTAAAAGAAGAAATATTATAGGAATCGGTAATTAGGCTACGATTAGATAGGTTATTTTCTCGCTTTTCGTAGGAAGATAAACTATATCTCCTTCTAGAAAACCCTAGAATATAATTAGCGAATTATAAATAGGTATATAAGTTATAAATTAATTAGATATTAGGATCCTAATTAGAGAGGAATTTAGTATTCTAAATAAATTAATTATCGATTATACCTCGTATATATTTACTATTTTTACTATAAATTCTATTATTATTCCGATCTTCTCCTACGATCGATATCGAGATATCTATAAAACTAAAGTTACTACTAATATTACTATTCTACTAGGTAATACCGGAATACTTTTAATCTAGATACCCTACTAACTAAAAGATAATCCTTTCTCTTCGAGCTTATAGGAGAAGGGTATAGATCTCTAATAGGCGAATACTCCCTAGTAGTTATCTATAACCTAAATCTATAGTTATAAATTATCTACTAGTAAGAAATCCTCGGAACTATTACTCTATTATCTAATCTACTTTTAAGTATAATTAGACGGGTTTACTCGTTTAATTTAACTTATCCGAATCCGGCTAACTCCGATAAATCCGATATAATAGTTATAGATAAGCTAAATAATAACCGATTAGCGGAGAATAAGTTAGCCGATATCTAGGTTAACTAGGTTTTAAATACTAGTAAAATAAGTATAACTTATATTAGATCTTTACTTTTAGTTACGATAAAAGACGGTATTTATATCTACTAGGACCCCTCTAATCCTTTATTAAGCGATAAACTTATTAAACTAGCTAAGGCTTTTCTTAATATAAAGATCGATTCGGGATTTATCTAATTTTTACTAGAATTATAAATAAAAATACTACTAATCCCGGAATATATATCTAAAAGAATTACCTAATAACTTTTCTAATAAGGACCCGAAGAAGAAGTATTCTTCGATAATATACTAAACGAAATATATATAAAAGGATTAATAGACTAGGTATACGACTTTACTCCTTTCGGGGTACTTATATTCGTAGTATAGCGAATTATAAATAGTAAACGAAAAAGAAGAATAGTAGTAGATCTAAGAGGACTAAATCGAGTTACTATCCTAAATACCTACCTTATACTTTTATAGTCTAATATTATATAAAAACTAAAAGGGTACTAATATATTACTATAATCGACGCCCGGTCTTTTTTCTAATAATTCCTTATAGCTTACGAGTATAGAGAAAGGTTTACTATTATTAGCTACCGAGGATAAGAATAATTACGGGTTATACTTATAAAATTTAAAAATTTACTAGCTTATATCTAACGATATATAGATTAAATACTAATACTATATAAGGAATTTACTAGAGTTTTTATCGATAATATTATTATTTACTCTCGAATAAAAAACGAATATTTATAATATCTCTATATTATTTTTACCGAGTTCGACTAAAGGAATTTATCCCTATCTCTAGATAAATCCTTCCTAGGATTCCTATTAGTAGAGATACTTAGATTCTAAGTAGATATATTTAGATTTACTAATATAGAGGAAAGAATAGTAGTAATTAAAAATATTAAATTCCCGGAGAAATTAAAAGACCTCGAAAGATTTATCGGAATAATTAGGTAATTACGGTATCTTATTTTTAGATATATAGCCCGAATCGAACTACTATAGAAACGGAAAACCGACTTATTTAGGTAATATCGAGTTAATTTAAAACGGACTAAAAGATATTTAAAGACTTTAGATACTAAAATAATTATAATAGCCCGAAAAATATAGTATATTACTACCGGGTAGTCCGTAATAGAAGAATAACGAAAAGCCTTTTAGGATATTAAGTTAGCCCTAACCTCGGCTACTAGCCTAATTTATTTCGATTTAGATAAAAAATTATTTATTTAAATAAATATATCTAAGATTTACGGATTTAGAGTTATACTATTCTATCTAGTAGATAAGTTTTAATAAGATAAGTCTATACGAATCTCTAAAATATAAGTTCGCCTAGTTATATATTTTAGCCGAAACCTTAATACTATAGAGATAAAATACTAGCTTACGGAATTAGAAGTTATATACCTATTATAAATAATATAAAAAACCTAAGTATTAATCTAATTAAATTATAAGCCCCCGGTAGTAGTTCTTACTAATTATTCTACTATAATAGGAATATTAATTTAAACTAGTATAGTAATAATAAATAGTATTAGAACTAATCTTCGGCTAATTATCGTATCGGAGTATTTAAGTTAATTTAATCTAGATATACGATATATCCTAGGATCGATAAATATAGTACTAGATACTTTTTCGAGAATACTTAGGGTAATATTTCCTATAAAAGGCCTAGGTAAACTAGACCTAGTTTAATTAGGAATAGCCCTAGTAGAAATAGAACTACGAGAATATACTTATATAATAAATTTATAAGATACCGAGTAGACCGAAAATATATAAGAATAATACTAGTCGAATACCGAGAACCTAGTTAATAAATTTAATAACTTAACTATAGTAGAATATTAACTCGACGAGGAATTTAAAGAAAAACTATAGTAAGAATACCTCTTAGACCTAAAATAGAAGACGATTATCTAAGCCTTAAAGGAAAATTATACTAATAGGTTCGAAGTATTATTTATTAAGTCTAATAAAAGGCTATTATATTTTATAAATTACTATACCCCTAGCCGACTATATTAGTCTAGAAGTATAATCGATATCCTTCTTAAGGAAGTATACGGCCCGGAATACTAGGGTATAAGAAGATACTAGAAGGCTATATCTAGTTATTTCTATATCCTAGGCTTATAGAAAATAGTAAAAAACTATATCGACTAGTACTTTATATATAAAAAAACTAAAGTAGATAATTTACTACTATTAAGAGGTATATAACTAATCCTTAATCTACTAATACTATTCTATATAATTACTATAGATTTTATTACTAATATATTTATAGTCGAATCGACTAAAACCCCGTAGGTCTTAGACGGGTTTCCGCTATTCGACTAACTTCTAATAGTAACCGATAAATTTTAGAAGGGAACCCTACTAATTCTAAAGTATTTAGAATATACTATAGAGAATTAGGGCTAAGTACTATCGAAAACTATAAAAATTTATAACTAGGGAACCCTAAAAGTTATAATATTAGATAAAGATACTAAATTTATAAGTAACTTCTAGAAAAGATATTAGACTAATTAAAAAATAAAACTAAGATTTTTAATAGTATAGTACCCTAAAATAGATAGGTAATTAGAAGTAAAAAACCGAATAGTAGAAGCCGCTATCCGAGGCTTCTTATAGATAAAGCCTAATATACTATAAATAAAAGCGATTATTAACCTCTAATAAGAATTAAACTAGGCCTATTATAAAGTAATTAAAATAAGTCTAAATAAACTATTATACGGAATAGAACTAGGGTTAAGCCTAATAAAAGTAGTAAGAACTTAACTAGAAAACGAATAAGAAATACTCCGGGACGAAGCTATTTCTTTAATTATATCGGGGTAGGTTATAACTAAAATAGTATATAATAAAATATACGAAATAATCGAGTTTAAACTAGATTAATAGGTATACTTTAAGCTTAGTAAAAGTAGAAGAGGATACTATTTACCCGGAGAAACGATAATAAAATAGGGAAAATAGAAAATACTAGTCTAAATAAAAAGGAAAATTAGCCTACTAGTATATTAATTAAAACTACCTAATATATTAAACTTCTATAACGTAGTATTAATCTAATACCTTAGACCTAGTACTAACCTAAATAACGATAAATAGAACCGATTCCCTAAATTTAATAGCCTAGTAGAGGACCTAGAAGAGTAGGATCTAGAGGAAGTAGAAAGAATTATTAGTATAAAAACAAATAGATAAAGAAAACGAAAAAAATAAAACTAATAACTTACTTAGAAAAAGATAATCTACGCTAGATAGAAACCGTTACTCGAATAATATAACTAAAAGGAACCGGGAATTAGAACGAGATTATTCCCTCGTAAAGACTATACCGAGTAAGTATCGGATTAATAATAGTTTTCCCTATATAAGATATATCGGCTTTAGTAATACCTAAGAAAAGAAAAGAAGATCCTCGACTAATACCGCTTTACGTACTTTACGAAGCTAGACCTAAAGAACGCGTACTATAGGATACGTATATACGAGGGAGACGAATAGAAGACGGTATAGAAATATCGATATAAGTACTTCGAATATACGGTTATACCGTTTAAACTAGCTAATATACCGGCTACGTTCTAAAGCTATATTAAAGAGGTCCTACGTAATTTTATAGATATCTACTATATAGTCTACTTTAACGATATTCTTATCTTTATAGAAGACGCGGAGACCTATACGAAAGTCGTTCGGGAGATCTACCGAATACTTACGGAAGTAGGCCTATACGGGAACCCTAATAAGTACGAGTTTAGTATAGAGGAATTACTATATATAATAAGTATATCGGGGCGACCTACTAGTAGAAAGGGTACTCTATTATAGATTAGTATGAGTATAGTATAGTAGATAGTACTAGCTAACTATATAAAAGATAAAAAGGGTCTTAGATAAAGCCTATAAGCTAGGGATATAGTCTAAGGGGGATAAAGGAGGTAGCTAGGAGGTACGCGCTTATATAAGGATAGAAGGGGAACCTACTAGAAAAGGGGGATCTAGCTCCTCGTAAAGGTTATACTACGATTATTATAATAGAAGCTTTAATTAACTATACGCGATTTATACTATATCTATACCTTATCTACGATACGTATAACGGTCTACGTAAGAGGTGAACCTTTTTACGTAGAATAAGATTATATTCTAAACTAAAGAGAAGGAAAAGAAGAAAGAGACCCTACGGGAGGCGTAGGGTTCTTTATATATAGCGAGGGACTTTTAGGGGGTCCGGAGAAGTCTATATAGTTCTATAGGCCTAACCTAGGTCTCGGTCTAATAAAAGAGGCTAGTAATATATCTCGGTATTTAGGCGTAGGGTTTCCTTATACTAGGGTTCCGGAATACGCTACTATTAATTACTAGTTCGATAGTTAAATTACTAAGTCGAAAGTAGGTTTTTTAAAATATTTAAGTTCTCCTAGTTCTAGAGGTAGTATTTTCTTATCGATCTAACTAGTATTCGTAGAGCTAGATAGCGGCGAAGATAATAGGGTCTACGTATAGGGCTACTTACGATTAACGAGTATATAGCTGAGGTTTTATAAAGGTTTTAACTTTTTATATTAATCCTTTCCCCCCCCCCTTTTTTTTAGGGTTTTTATAGCTTATAGAACTTCTAAAAGACTAAATTCGTAGACTTCTAGAGCTTTAGTATTTAAAAAGTCTTCTAGGGGTTCTTTAGTAGGTTCTATATAACTTTTCTACTTAATTAGAATACTAAAATAGCTATTTCTAGATCGGTAGTACTATAAGATCTTTTCTATAACCTACTCCCCTTCGATATAATTATTAGAAGTTTCTAATAATTAGATAAAAGGTAATTCCGGGTAAGCTATATCTTAGGAAAGAAATAGGTTTTCGGAGGCTTAGCGTAGAAGATCTACGTAGAAAACGGGGTAAATTCTAGGGGGGGTATTAAAGCGAATAGTATAAGATTTTACTAGATTTATAACCCTATATAGTAGGGCTATCTAATCTAGTTTCTTTAAAAATCTAATAATTCTAATATTCTTTAAATATAGTAGAACTCTATCCCCTATTTTATAGGATTCCGAGGCTTATTATAACTAGTTCGTATATTTTTCTTAAGTTTTTTAGGTATTTATAATCGCTATTACCGCTAAATTATAATAATCTCTTAGTTTTCTAACCTATTTACGCCCCTTTTTAGCCTAGGAGACGATAGATCTAGTAGAAGACTTTATATTAAGTTCTAGGGTCTTAAAGTAGTATCTATAGCTTAAAAAGAACGGGGAGAATCCGGTAGATATAGATTTTCGGTTACTAAAGGCGAGTATTACGCTAGGTAGTAATATATCCTAGTTATCCTAGTTAAATAAGTAGAATATCCGTAAGTAAACCTCTAGTTCTATATTTAAATATTCTATAGATCCGTTAGTCTAAAAGTAAAAGGCTATAGATAAATATCTTTAAATTCTTAAAGACCGGTAAACCTCTTTCTAGAATAAACCGGTAAATTAAAGTCTTCTATTAGAAATTATAGCGTAAGGGAGTCCGTAGTATACGTAGATATACTATAAGAAAGTATAGGCGATATCCGGGGCTTATATCGTCTTTATAAGTATAAATATAAGGCTTTTCGTAAATCTATTTATAACTACTAATATTATAGACCTATTAGGAGTTTCGGGGAAGTCTATTATAAAATCTATAAATAATTCTTACTAAGATCGTTCTAGAACGGGTAGGGGATTTAGAAAACCCTTTTTCTAATCTCTCTAGACCTTATTTTACGAATAGATCTAGTAGTTCCGTATAAAATAACGTATATTAGAGGATAGACCCGGCTATATATAGTACTTAGAAACTAGATCTCTTATAACTTCTCTACCTAGGTAACCGGTAGTAGGGGAGTTATAGATTCGTTAGATAATCTTAGTTCTAAAAGGCTCGAAGAAGGGTATTTAGATTTAGCCTCTCTATATTAAATAGTTCTTTATATCGATAGAATACTCGGATATAAATACTAATAAACCCTAATTATAGGAATCTACCGGTTACTTTCGTAGACGGCTTACCGAATCTTCTAGTATTTAGGGTTCTTTTCTAGACCTTCTAACTATAAGTTCGATAGTTCTAGGTCTTTAAAAAAGGTCTTAGGAGGGTTAGCGAATTCGGAGATAAAAAGAGGCTCGTTTTTATATCCGGAGTTACTATCGGATATCTATATAGTTTTAACTTTTATTTCTAATTTTTCTAAAGTATTAGAAAAATTAGAAAGTAATTAAAAAGTTCTACTAGATATTCTATTATTAGAGGCGTCTTTTAGTAAATCTTAATCTCTTTTAGAGAGGGTATTAGAAGAGATTTATATAGTACTAGGCTAGTAGATAAGTTTAAACCTAAATTCGGATAGTTCTTCTCCTTACTATATCTATTATTCGGATAAATATTACCGGGTTTAGAAATAGATTAGGTTCTAGTAATCCGTATAAATTATAAAATCTATACTTTTAAACTCGGAATATTACTCTCTAATATACGATATAATAGATAGAAGTTCTTTATTATATATAAAGTAATTAGTTTCGGTAAAAGATAGTTTTTTTTAAATATTATCCTATAAATTTCTAGAAAAGGTTTTTAAGGTCTTATTATATATATATACCTCCTACGGTATAACCGGAGGTATCTACTTCTATAGCCGTAGGCCTAGAAGGATCCTAGCTAGCTAATATCTCGGAATCGATAAAAGCTTCTTTAAAGTTCTCGAAAGTATTCTAATAATCCGTATTCTACTTAAAAAAAATATCCTTTTAAGTTCGATTTATAAAAAGTCTAGCGATATTCGAGAAATTTTTAATAAAAACCTTATAGTAGTTAGCGAATTCTAGGAAACCTCGTATACCTTTAACGGTTTTCGGGGGTTCTTACTTTTAAATAGTTTTTATTTTTTTAAAATCTATTTTTATACTTACCCCGGATTTAATTATAAAACTTAAATACTTAATTTCCGGGGTTTCGAAATTAGATTTAGAGAAATCTAATTATAAACTAGTTTTAAAGAGTTTTAAGATTATAAAACGGACTTTTTAATAATAATCCTCTTTAGATCTATTAAAATAGATAATAATATTATTTAAATAAGCGGAGTAGAAGATATCGAGGTATTCGCGAAAAGTATAATTTATATACTATTAAAATAAGGTAGGGGTACTAGATAGACCGAAAAAAGTAATTAGCTATTCGAAAAATCCTAATCTAGTTCTAAAAGCCGTTTTCTACTCGTCTCTTTCGTATATTTAGAGATAGTAAAAAGCCGATATAATATCGATTTTAGAAATCTACTTAGAACTAGCTATTTACTATAGAGTCTCTAATATAAGGGGTATTAGATAAGTATCGTATTTCGATATAGTATTTAACCTTCGGTAGTCTACGTAAAAATATAAACTATTTCCGGGTTTATTTACGAAAAGAACTAGAATAGTAGCTAACGAAGAAAAAACCCTTATAAAGCCCTAATCTAATAGTTCGTATAGAGTTTTCTATAGAATTAGAAGCTCTTCTCTAAATATTAAATATAAAAGTATCTTTAGAATAGTAGTATTAGGAAATAGGTTTATTTCGTAATCTAGACTAGGGCGAGAAAGTAGTAGTTTTTTAGTTTTTTTTCTATTAAAAACTTCGATAATAAGGAATAATTAAATAAAAGCTTTAAAATAAGGGTCTTTTTCTTCTTTAATAGTAAGGGCTTTCTAAATATCCGCGAGGGAAGTTAAGAAAACGTATATAGATATTTTTTCTTTTAAAGCCCTAGTTAAAAAGGCTTTAAAATAAATAGAAGAGATTTAAATAATTTCGGGGTTTATAAATACTAGTACTATAGATATTTTAAACTTAAAAAGTCTTTAGATAGTTATAATATCGGTAGTTAAGCGAAGAGAGGCGTTATAGAACTATAACTACCTTTTTCTTACGATTATAAAATCGGACTAGCCGGGGATTATATAGGCCTAAATACCCTCGCGAAACCCCCTTATATCTAGCTTAAAATAAGTTATTTAGGATATAGTAAGTTAAAAGTTTTTAGGCTAGTCGACGATTTATTAAAAGTAGTAGGGCTAGATTAAGTAAAAGGTAACTCTATATTTAATAGAAGCTCTATCGGATATCGTAGTAAAACTATAATAACTAGAGTCGATAAAAAGTTTTATATTAGATCTATTATTTATAATAGTATTTATATAAATACTTTCTTTTTCTAAAAAAGCTAGGGATTAAACGGGGATTTCTAAGGGTTCTAAAGACTTTAAATCGAGATTTTAACTTAAAATTACTTTTTTTCCGATTCCGAGTTTTCCGAGTTATCTAAAAAGATTTCGATAATTTTAAAAGTTTTCTTAGTTTTCGCGGCTTTAATAAGGGCTTTTATAATAAAGGCTAGAGTTTCTCGGATAACCCCGGATATCTAGGGCTCTTCTAGGGCTAGAATAGGGTTTCTAGTATAAGCCTAGGTCTAAAAAAATACTAAAAAATAAGAAATATATAAATAACTTTTTTAAATATAATAGAAGTAAAAACTAAATTAGAATCTCTTTTTTTTTTCTTCTAAAATTAGGTAACCCCTAGAGATTCTAGAAAAGGGTTCTTAGTCTATAAGGTCTTTATAAGAAGTTTAAATAATTTAAGAAAACTCTTAAACCTAGAACTAGCTAATAAAAGCTTAGGGGAGGTTTAGTAAAGTATAAGAGGAGGAGTAATACTTCTCGTAATAGGCTAGGCTTTCTAGGTCTAAAATAAGTTTTAGGAAAATCCTAATATACGAGGCGTAAGTCTAGGGTTTTTCTTAGCTAATTAAAGCCTTTTAGAGATCTAGAGAAATATTCCCTTCTAAATATAAGATTTTTATACTTTCCGGGTTATCTATAAACTTAGCTTCGGTAAAAAGGTATTTAAATTTCGGAAAATAAAAAGTAAATAAGTTTTTTTCTTTTATTTTTTCTTCTTAGAGCTTATCCTAAGCCCTAGCTACTTTATTAAAGTTTATATAAATAGACTCTAAGTAAACTAATAAATTCGAAAAGTTTACGAGTTTTTATTTTTCTATATCCTAAATATAGGCGGATACGAAAAGCTAGGCTGAGGATTCTATCCTACTATAGATATAGTAGAACTAGGTAAAGTAGGTACTGATAGAGGTTCTATTAATACCGATCTTAGCCCGGGCTTCTAGAGTCCCCTACCCCCTTTTGGCCACCCCCCCTTTTGGCCACCCTAAAAATTTATATTCTAAAACTCGATAAAAAATAAGATATAAATATAAATAGAGTTTATATATAATATAATAAGTTTATATAAATATATTACGTAATATATTTTTACTTTATATATTAAAAAAATACTATATTTTAATATATTTACTAGTATATTTATATATTCTTATATATATTTTTAGAATAAGAAAACTTATATATTATTATTATTATTCTATA
>JAOYNU010036863.1:0-12439 GCA_026745395.1 Tympanopsis confertula | reverse complement strand
CGCTTGCGGTCTCGCGTACCGTCTCTACGCGCACCTCAGGTCCGGCAACGCCCCCAGCCATGTGTGTGGCGGGTGCCTGGGCGAGTACTGCTCCGGGTGTGGATCGGCCCCCCATGCCGGCTACACGTGCGAGGACCATCGCGAGATCAAGGCCGGCACCGACAAGTACACTCGCATGCTACGCCAGCAGCTCGGCATCAAGGACTGTCCCAAGTGCGGCGTCGGGATCGAGAAGCTGGACGGGTGCAACCATGTCAAGTGCACGGCATGCGACTGCCACATGTGCTGGAAGTGCATGTTCTACGACAAAGAGGAGAGGTCGATCTATGCTCACATGCAGCAGGAGCATGGAAGATATGTGGATGGATCCAGCGACGACAGCGGCAGCGACAGCGGCAACGACAGCGACAGCGACGAGGGTGAAATCGCAAACCGGATCTATCGTGTGCAGCAGCAGCAGCAGTACGATGGCTATGATGTCTTGCATGACTCGGACAGCGAGCCGGACCATTATCATGACTTTTTTGGACTTTGAAAGACCCCCAAGGCACCCACTGGCTCACGTGTACCAGCCATCCTTTTGCTTGATTGTGGGCTTGCTTTGTTTGTATATATCTTGTGTTTTTTTTTTTGATTTTGATTTGATCCATCATGTTGCCGTTCAAAAAGACGAGGCAGGCCAAAGGTGCGCAGAATGCATAAGAGTTGATTGTGTGAGATTTCTATACCCGCGGACACGACATGGTGTTGTTGACACGCACGTATAGTGCCGTTTTGCCTCTTTTCTTCTGTTTCCTGCTTCTTCTGTTTCCTGCTTCTTCTGTTTCTTTCTTTCCTTTCAGCATCTCTGGAGCGAGCAATCGGCATTTCTTGCTTGCTTTGCATCTCCACAGCAGGCCTTTGTGATTTTACAGACAAACTGCGATTATTTGCTATTGTGACTGATTGATTTTGGCTTGTATTTATTTGACTTGGCAGCGCACACCACCTGATAGGCAATTGGGCAAGCCAATAGTTATCCTGATCTCGATTCAAAAGGAGGCCCGCCCCGTCACGTGAGAACCAGGAAAAGAGGCCTTTATCACATTACGATTCCGACCGCACTGGATTGATTACAAACAGCAGCCATCTTGAACGATTGCAACGATTGCAACGCAACGCAACGAAACGACCATTTACCAGACAGACAGAATGACAGCAATCCTGGGGCCCCACGACAAGGACAGCAGGCGGCTTGTCCCTTGCAAGTTCTTCCAATCCGGAGCGTGCCGCAGCGGCGAGGCGTGCCAATTCTCGCACGCGGGGGCGGCGGCCTCGCAGCGTCAAGACCGGGGGTTCTCTGGCGTACCAAGCGTGCGGCGTACGGCTCCGCCGCCGGTGCTGTGCAGGTTCTTTGCACGAGGCCAGTGCCGGAATGGCGGCGCCTGCGTTTACGTCCATGACGCCGGTTCTGGTCCTGGTCCGGTCCAGGCGGCATCGTCAGTCCTCATTGCACCCGCCACCACCAGCATACACCGTGGGCAGGATCCCGAAGACGACAGGCTGGACGATTTCTCAAGGACAGTGTTCGGGGCGCTGGTCCGGTTCGGCGCAGGCGCGGCGGTGGAGAGCACCTCGCTGTCGTCGGACTTCTCTGCCGTCCGATTCTCGTCCGTTCCGCCGTCCATCAGCGTCGGGGCCATCCGGGATTATCTCGAGGGAAAAGGGTTTGACGTCCCCGTTGCGGACATCCGGCTGCAGCCGGGGCTGGCGGCGGCGACGGTGCGCTCGACGGATCCGGCCTTCTCCAAGACGGTGTGCGCCGCGTCGTGGAGGTGGGACACCGGGGAGCCCGTCCAGGCCACGTCGATTGCGCCGCCCATGGCGGCCGGCCACAACGCGCGCCGGGTCGACTACAAGAAGCTGCATGTGTCGTGGCACAAGGGCACCAGGGTTGTCTGGCTCGGCTACGCGAGCACCAGCACCAGGCTGGCGGGGAGGGTGGCGGAGCTTTTCGGCAGCGGCGCATACAAGATCCTGGGCCAAACGGTCACGGCCCGGCGCCACGACCCGAACGCCGCCGTGCTCGCGCTCGGCGACGTGCCGCAGGCCGCAACCCGCGCCGACATCATGGCCGCCATCCGCGCCGAACACCACAAGCCCGCCACGGTCAAGCTGGGGGAGCCGAGCCACACGACCGAGCCCCACGAGGCATCGGCCATGGTGCAGTCTCTCTTGACCAGCATCGGCCCGCTCGAGTACTGGGAGATCACCCTCGAGTCCACCGCGCGCCGGGTCAAGGCCACCGCGCGCTTCCTCGACGATTCCGACGCCAGGCGCGCCGCCGAGAAGCTCAACGGGACGCCGCTCCCCTTTTATGCCGCTGGCCGGCTGACGGTGCAGATTGTCTACTCGGCCAAGTTCAAGGTCGGGACCAGCGTGTACGGCGCTGTCAGGGGCGGCATCCTCTCTCTGGCCGACGAGTGGAAGAAGCAGCGGAACGTTGCCTTTTACGCGTACCCGAGCTCGGATCCGCTGGGCCGCTTCAGGGTGCTCAAGGTGGAGGCCGAGGAGCCTTCTCACGTCGTCGCTGCGAGGGCGGAGCTGGACAAGATCCTGGCCGGCGTGGTTGTGGTGGGCGCGGACGGCGCGCCGTTGTGGGATCCGTCGCTGAGGGGAAACGGCAAGCTGCACAGGGCGATCATGGCTCTCGCGCACGAGATGCGCGTCATTGTCCTGCGTGACAAGCCGAGGTCGGAGCTCCACGTGTTTGCGTCCGCCGAGAGGTGCGAGCAGGTGCAGGCGAGGCTCGTGGACTTGTTCAGGGCCGAGTCGTCGTCGTCGACAGCAGCGCGTTCGATCGAGCTGTCGCCGGAGCAGTTCTTTTGGGCGTGCCACGGTGGCTTCAGGACCGTTGTGGCGGCGCTGGGCGAGGAGCACGCCAAGGCCACCTTTGACATCGTCTCGGTGCCCAGGAGGATCACCGTCTCGGGGGACCTGGAGGACTATGATCTCGTCCAGCGCATGGTCGAGAAGCGAGAGAAACCAGCCGGCACGGGCGGAGAGCTGTCCAAAAGGGCGGAAGCCGATAACGGCGACTGCGCTGTGTGCTGGACGCCGGCAGAATCTCCCGTCTCGACGCCGTGCCGCCATGTCTACTGCCTGGACTGCTTCGAATCCAGCTGCGTCTCCGCCGCGGCTTCGCCCGCTGGCCTTGTCATGCACTGCCACGGCGCTTCTTCCACGTGCAACAAGCCTCTGCCGCTCGCCTTCGTCAAGGACCACCTGCCGTCGGGCGTCTTTGAGGACCTCCTCGAGCGGTCCTTCAGCGCCTACGTCCAGCGCCATGGCGACGCGCTGCGCTTCTGCCCGGCGCCGGGTTGCGGGTTCGTGTACCGCGTCACCGAGGCCGCGCAGCCGCGTCTGTGTGCGGGCTGCCTGACGCGCACATGTGCAGGGTGCGGCGGCGAGCCGCACGAGGGGCACGCGTGCGCCGAGTGGCGCGCCATAAAGGCCGGGGAGGACGACGCCACAAAGAGGCTCAAGTCGCGGCTGGGCGTCAAGGACTGCCCCAGGTGCGGCGTCGGGATCGAAAAGGACGGCGGGTGCAACCACGTTACGTGCAAGTCTTGCGGCTGCCACATGTGCTGGGTGTGTCTTGGGGCGTTTGATGAGGGTGCCAAGGTATACAGCCACATGACGGAGCAGCATGGCGGCCACGTAGACCTCCCGCGTTAGGCTGCATTGCAGTCAGAGCAGATGATGATGAGAGGACAAGTCGACTGGTGGGAAGCTGGCTGGCTCGCTCGCTGCGGATATCGTTGCACGTCTGAGCAAGATACATTCCCAAGATACGTTTTTTCTCCCCTTCCTTCCTTTTTCTTCTCGTCGCAACGCTTGACGCTGGTCCTGAAGTCTAAATGTATTTTTCGGCCTTGTTCGTTATCAGCTTTCGTAACATATCCAGCTCTCGCGCCTGGGCTTTCGGTCGCAGGTCGGCGGCCACACGGTTTTGTTTTCGTTGCATCCCGTCGGAGCAAAGAACCGTGTAGTCCTCGACGACTTCGCCAGGCGGTATCGCGCACAGCGGCCCAATGGTGCAGTACTTGTCGTTGCCCGGCGGGTTAGCGAAACGTATACAGCAGGGAAGTTTGCCTGAGGCATGCCTTGCCGATTCTCGCTCCTGCTCCAACCCTCGAGCCAACACCAATCTTGGCCCCTTCCTCAATCAGCGTCCCTCCCGCCTCGACCACCGCGCCAACCTCTATCGTGACGCAGTCGCCCAGTGAGATGCCTCCGCCCCCACCGCCTTTGGGCGGCAAGGACTGGTCCAGCGTCTGCTCGGGACCCTCATGCGCCGTTGCCGCCATGACGGCGGCAGGCCTGACAGAAATCCCCGCCAGGCTGCCGCCGGGCTTGGCGCCCAGGCACGCGCGCTCGTGTACGATACAGCGACGGCCGATGAGTATGGGGCCGAGCAGGGACTCGAGGCGTGCGCGGGGGTGGACGACGGTGCCGGACTGGATGGTGATGGAGTGGGTTCCCGTCAATAGGGCGTCGGCGATGACGAGAGAGGATGAAAAGTGCGTGGGTGGTTTGGGGCCTGCGGGCGCAAGCGGCGGGAGGATGGAGCCTCGTTTTGCGGCAGACATTCTGCGAGTTTGTGCGAATTTCTGCGAGTTGTTGCGAGTTTCTGCGAGTTGTTGCGAGTTGTCTGCGAATTGGGTATGTTTGAATTGAGAAGATTTGGGACAAGATGAGCTGATTACTAAGAGATGCAAAGGTGGGCAAGTGGCGAAGAGGCGGTGGTGGCGCGAGTATCGCTGATTGTGGCTGAAGAGACGGCCAAGGCTTTATACCTTTGCTCTTATCTTTGCTGAGAGCATGTTCGATATCGTTCCTCGTTCCCGTCCCATCAAACACACGTTTTTCATCTCTTTGCCTCAAACCACCGTTCAAGTGTCGTTCGGCCAGCTCGCTTCTGGTGGGCCGGCCCCGGTCCGGCCAGCCAATCAGGATGCAACCATTACTACATCGCGGCACTTATACTTTTATGCGCTGAGTCGGGCTAGCGTGGGATTCTTATTCTGTTGCTAATAGTGCAAAACAGTGGCAGGTGTAAAAGTTGTGATGGCAAATATGTCACGCCCATCCATACGCCGATGGTCGAGTCACTCCTCCGCCAGCGGTAATCCGACAAAGATTTTATACGTTTGTGCCTGTGGATAGATGATAGATCAGGGGCTTCCAGACGCGCACATACCCTCTGATACACGTGATAGGCAGGCAGTCTAGGGCTAGGTAAAAAACAATAATAAACAAATAAATAACAAAGGAAGTAAAGGAAGCCGCGTTCAGTCACTGCAACCCCCCCTCTCTTGTTGCTAGGCTTGTTGTCCGTACAACCAGGATTCTGTAGGCTACGTGGCCTTTTCTAGTAATATCGTGATAATCTAAATTAAGGGTATGGGCTAGATATCTGCGGCTTGGATCGCTTCGTCATTTATCGCCTGAACGGCGATGATAGTATTCATCAGTCAAAAATGAACAAAGGCTGATATTTGATACTTTGACGTTTTGTCAAGCGGCGACGACTCTGCGACATTTCCAGTACACACCTTTTATTACCACACTTCCTCGCTTTATACTACCACTTCACGTTATTACTACTTCACGTTGCTACTACTTCACGTTATTACCACTTCACGTTGCTACCACTTCACGTTGCTACCACTTCACGTTATTACTACTTCACGTTGCTACTACTTCACGTTACTACCACTTCATATTGCTACCACTTCACGTTACTACCACTTCGTACTATTATCAACATATTATCAACCTGTCAATCACCTCTCCGCGTAATATTGCGCTGTCTCATTCTCTTCGACTTGACGGCTTTCTGGTCACAATAAGATGTTGAGGTTCCTGAACCTGCATAGGTTCAGACCTCCCGCTGGACTCAACAGGCCCGCCGTACGCATTAACGCAGAAGCACGCCCTGCAGAGAATGATCACATTCGCAACCTTCTTCCCGGTATCGAGACGGTCAAGTTTCCCGACATGCCCAAGCCCAAGCCTTCCGACATGTCCAAGCCTCGCCCCGACTTCGGACCTGTCATCCACGGTATCGACCTTTCCAAACTCCCTCCTTCGGAGAATGCTGCCACCTCCAAATACATCTACATTGAGGGTCGCGGCCAAATCACCCATCCACAACAGAGAGAGCTTGCGAGCCTTGGAGTCAACATAGTCAGGATCCTCGGCGAAGAAGTTTGCCTTTGCAGTTATGAGCCTGCCGACCTCGCACCTGTCAGAAACCTGCCGTATATCAAGAAGGCGAACGTCTACCCGAAGGAACTGAAGATGGATGGCCGTCTGGGGCATGCCGTTGCGCAAAGCGTTACCTTCAGAACCGGAAACGACATTTTCCCAGTATCCGTCATTCTCTGGGAGGGGGGCGACCGCCAGATGGACCAGGTCGTTGAGAAATCAGGCCTTGCTCGCAAGGACATGGCGATAAGTCGCCGGCAAGACGTCGTTTCTATGCGGACCACTGCCAAGGCCATCATCAAGATCCTAGAGCTGGATAATGTAAGGATGGTTGAGCGAAACAACCCCTTAGTGTTCTACAACGATCACGCTCGTGAGGATCTCCGCGTCTTCGACGTTGATGAGGAGGGTTCAAGAAAGCCCTCAGATTCGAGGGCAAGGACCAAGTCGTCGCCGTCGCTATATCAAAAATGATACTCAGGCCTTCCTTCGGCCTTCTGTGAACGGCCATGCTACCAAAAGCATGTCGCCTCCAGATGAGAGGTAATGGGTGTACATTGTATAATCGAGAGGAAATTGTTTTATACCATCATTAAATGTTACTTGACATTACCCAAAAAAATCCGTCTTGCCGCAATCTTGGCTTGATAGCATTCAAGTATTAGTTAGTATAGCGCGTTATTTATTTAAAAACGAGATCATCATCATCCGGAATATCCACAGCTAATAAATTTTCTGTTCTTATATATATTATGATTTCGTTTAAATTTTTTATAAAAAACAATTAAAATATTATTTAGCCGGATATATTTGCACGATAAAAAACACAGTCAGACTATAATACCCTCTATCTTTGTAAAATAAACTCATTTCTGCTGGTTTTCGTTGATGGTATTTTTTAATCCTACCTAGCCGTTAAACGCACTGGTGTTTTCTCAAAACGCACTGGTTTTCTGTTTTTGGAAAGTTACATCTATATATAAAGTATAGTAATTGGGAAGAGGGGATCGCGGCGGCAATAGAGGGACGTGGAAGAGGATATAGAAGGGGGTCTAGTAACTAGCTTTGGTCGTAGGAGACGGAACTTTGCGATAAAATATTATAATTAAACATCTCCTTACGATATTATATTTAAAGATATAGTTACCTATACGTGTATATAGATGTGACTTACTAAAACAGAAAACCAGTGCGTTTAAAGGCTAGGTTTATTGATGAATCTTGGTTCCGGATTAGGCGTATTTTTGTTAGACTTGACCGATGTGTATTGGGTTTGACCGGCGAGTCGGTGGACGATACGGCTTTGGATGTGCTATTATTAACTGTGGTCGAATTCTTAGGTGCCGGTATCGATTTAGATATATTGACTTTCTTAGCCGATCCGTCCGGGAGCTTAGCGTTTACTGGATTAGTAACTGGGTTTACTGATTGAGTAATCTGTCGTTTTATTCTCGAATGGAATCCTTGAGAGCGATGACCTCCTTGTTCTGGTTGGTCGGATTCCACCATTGCTGTACATTTGGGGCGTTCATTCGTTATTTTGTTCCATCAGAAATCGGGATGATGCGCACAGCTGCGGCTCCCGCGGACTCGCGAGGAGCGACAGCCTGGCTCGGGGGGGGGAGGATTTGAGAAAGAACAACATACGTAAAATCACGGCCGCCATGGAGAAAGAGATGGTAGTGATCATGGAAGACGACATGCCTTGGGAAGTTGTAGGCACCCAGGATCGAGGACACGAGAAAATGACACTCTGGAAAACATCACGAGTTTTCTTTCTATAGCGTATCAGCAGGCCTATGCTTCGACGGAGGCTCTAACGATTTAAAGATATATCCCCAGCCCCGTACCGTTTCGCTGGCAGTGTTGAAGGGTTCGATACCGGGAATCGGCTTCGCCACCTCGTTCCGCTTCTGCCATGGGGGCGATATCCTTTGCTCATCGGCAGGGAGAGAAAGATTACGGCGTCACTGGCGTACATACGATTTTATCAAGTCTGATTGTTGACTTGAGCAGACCACAGTCCGTCCTGTCCGCATGCACATTCCACGCCATTGCCTTCTGGTCATAGCACATGTATTCGTACGTTAGAGGTCTCATAGACGCCTCGTCTTCATCCATTCCATGTTTCTCAACCCCAGATTCAAACCATTATCGGCCCACCATGCCCTCACCTTCACCTGGTCTCCAATGCTGTCCTCCAGGGCTTCTTCGATGTCGCAGGTGCGATATTCGACCCGCTGGGTCCGGCCCTCCATCCCGGGCAGGGATCCGCGGGCAAATTGCTTCCACCACTCAAGCACGTCGACGTGCGCGTGGACTGTCGGGCCCACGAGCATGTCGCTGTCCCACCCCAGCTTGTCGTCGCCCTTGAGCGTGCGCCACAGCTCCAGGACGGCGACCTGTCCCCACCGGCTCGCCATCTTGGCCACCGTTTCTCCGTGGCTGACAGCAATCCCCGAGGCGTCCCACCAGCGGAGCACGTCGGTCATGCCGTGCTGCGTGGCCGAGAGCAAGCTCCGGCCGGGTCTCAGAACCACCCTGTCGTCCTGGGCTGCCGCGTCCTTCCACCAGGCCAGCACGTGCACGTGGCCGTTCCCGCTCGCCTGCTCCAGAGCGGCCTCGGTATATCGCAGCGGCAAGCCACTGCGCCACCACCAGTCCAAGACCCTGACGTGGCCGTTCATGCTCGCGCCGTCGAGCGCTTCGGCGTCGTAGCATTCCGGCTGCCGGTTGCAGAACCAGCGCGATGCTCTCCAGTAGTCAAGCACAGGGACCCGAGCATAGTATGCCGAGGCAGTCGTGGGGAGGACGCGGCCGTCAAACGCCTTGAACAGCTCCCGACGGTTGTTCTCGAGGTAGGCGAGCACGTCGACGAGCGAGAATCGTATAATCAGCTTGGTCACGACCGCGGGCAGGTCCTGGAACTCGGGAGGCGACTGCGAAATCTTTTTGCAGATGGCGGCGGGGGCACAGGTGAGGACAGTCCATCCGAGCTCGTGCTCGTAGACCTTGCGCGGGTCGTTGGGGTCCTTGGGCGTGTAGCTCCAGGGTTCCGGCATGGGGAGCGTCGTGAAGATGCCAAGAGCCTGGGCAAGCTCCCAGTCGCCCACAAACTCGAGGATGATGCTCCAGATCTCGGGCGGCAGCTTGGCCTGGACGGGGCCATCCGTCTCGGCCGAGTGCAGCACATTGGATCCCAGATCAATCTCCCTTCCCAGGCCGAGCAGCTGTGCTTGGTTCTTGATAATGTTGAGCACGTCATTGAACCCGTTCCAGTTGACGACCCTCTTGGGCGTGACAGAGGTGACATCACCTGCGTTTGCCTCGTAATGCCATAGTATGGGGGACACGGTCCGCACCCACGGCCACTTCCTCTGCACCTTGCTCAGATGCTTCTTGGTCATGGCGTTGCTGAACATGTGCGTGGTCATGCCTGGTATCAGCAGCATCTTCTTCTCCGTGTTCCACCCGCGCAGCACCTCGAGCAGGAGCGTGTCGGCCACGCCCGCCAGCATCTTTGCAATCCCATCCGCGTCCAGCGGCGCCAGCACCAGCATGTCTGCCCACTCGACGAGCTCGAACGCCTGCTGCCTGTAGAACTGGGCATCGTCTGCCTGCTTGCCGTTGGCCGACGAGACGGTGCTTTGGTTCTGGAGGACCATCACAGTCTGGCTGAGCCTAGGTACGACGTCATCAACGATGGCTCGCATCTCTATGGTGGGGTCCTTGCAGAGACGGACGACAAGCGGCCGGGCCCAGGAAACATCGCGGGGGCCGGTGGCAGCGACAAGAAGACGAAGCTTACAGGAGCGGCGCATCGAGGGCAGGAGGGAGCCGGACGTGGACTCGGACAAGGCTGGCCGGGTTGCATCGAGTCCATCCTGGATGACGACAGACATTACGATTTGATCTGGTCGCGATTTGCTGGCAAGGTCTGCTGCTACCTGGGCAAAGTTAGTTCAGGCATGCTTCGGGCCGTCTTGGGACTGCGTGCGAGCCAAAGCCACAATCAGTCTGACGTGCCTCTGCGCTCATCGGCCGTCACACGATCGATGTATGGAGATAGAATGGTTGCGTGCACGGGCCACCTGTGCCATCACGTGATTCAGGCGGACGTGACTCTGCACGGCCAGCAGCCTGCAGCTGCCCCAGATGTCCTCACACTTGTCAACTTAGATCATCGATTTCTCTGAATAGGCATTTGCCGATCGAGGTTCATGGACTTTTCTATGTGCGCCCGAAAGAGTCATTCTACGAGCGTCTCGGACACGCCCTTGGCTTTGTTTAACCTGGACTTATAAGCGTTTCCATTCCACTGCAATGAAGAAAGAGCAAAGTGTTTTAGGGATGCGAAGGTATGTACTGGCGGCACAACAAGGCGAGCAACGGCGTCAAAAGTCAAGCACTCATATTGATTGTGTTGAAGCTATCATAACATCGGCCGCGATAGCCTGCTACCTGGAAGAAAGAACAGGTCCCACCTCTCCAGAGGCAAATCGGTCGGTCCCCCCAAGCCTCGTCTTTCAATTCAGTCCTGCAGCATCGGTGCCGTCGCCTGCGAGCCACTCAAAGCAGGTCGCCAATGAGATCGAGGATCGAGTCGAGGTCAAGGGAGAGGGTCGGGTTCTCATGGTAGTTGTTGATGATCTGGTTGAGCTCCGCCTTCGCGTTGGCCCTGTTGTCGTTGTCGATGTCGTTCTCGTTGCTCAGGCTGTTATCATTGTTATTGGCGCTGGTGCGGCCCTGGCGCGGAGCGAGCCCGCGACGCTCGGAAAAGTCATGGTGATGCTCATGGTCCTGGGCGTGGGACTTGGACTCGGCAAAGTTGTCGTTGACGCTGGTGCTGCTGATGTCGATGTCGTTGACGTTGCGGTTCTCGTCGCCGTCACGGCCATCCCCAAACTGGCGGCGGCGGATCTTGTCAACGGCGTCCGAGTTGTACCAGTCCCAGAAGGCGTCCCAGATCTTGGCCGGGCTGTCGGAGGTCGAAGACGAGCTGGCCGAGTTGGAGTTGGAGCTGGAGCTCTCCACGGAAACGGTGTTCTCGTTGGTGTTGGCGTGGTCGGCGCGGTCCTGGCGGCGGCGGTGGCGGTTCTTGGAGTGGTCCTCGACGTGGGTGTTGGCAGAGCCGGACCACGACTCTGCAGTGTTGGTGTTGTCGTTGTGGCTGGAGACGACAATGTCGTTGATGGTCCTCGCCGACCTCGGGGAGAGGCAGAGGGATCGGAGACGGAATGACGTCGTCGGCATCAATGATGTCGCCAGCATCAGCATCGACATCAGGATCCGGGACGGGGATTGCTGGGATCCATCCATCGATAACACCGACCATCATGGGGACACTCGAATGGAGAGCGGACTTGGAGCAAGTTGCGAACGTCAAACAGTCTGGAAATATCCAGCAATGGGCCAAGACAGACGTCGAGTCACCCGACATCCATCTCTCCTCGGCGGATATCCACAAAGTTGCCCCTCTCGTCACCAGACCGAAGAATGGCCGGGCCCAGGCGGTATTGTGTGAAGATACTTTGAGTGATAGATAGTAAGCCAATAACGCCCAAGCCTGAAATGCCAATGCTAATTCTGATGCCCATTAACGATGCCAGGCTCTAATAACTGACCTGGAAAAACAAGCAACCTCCTATACTCTGGCAAACATACAACTTGAAGCTGCATGATAATATTCCAGGCGCACCTCAGCGTGCCATGGACGAATGCTTGAGGGCCATGGGCTCATCAAGGACAGAATTGTGTGCAGCACCAAACCGCCAAAGTACGTGAGCATGATGCGCCCCGGAGCGAGCTTGATAAGACAATAGCACCTGTTCGCTGCCCACGATGTGCGCTTGCACTGCCTTTGGTCATGTGTCCAGCCCAAGCGCGAACATTGCACAGGTGTGAACGGTATGGCATGTATGTCCTTGGTTTCTGCTAGGCCCATCCCATGATAACGGTAACGGTAAGCCAACACCGTTTCTTGGACACGTCCGGCCACCCGAGAGAGCCGGGCCCAACGTCTAAGGGGAAGAAAAAAGAGTGGGACGGCGAGTCAACACAAGCAGCAGCCCACGATCACGTTACAGTGACGTCGGATCCAATCTTGCTCGACACAGCGGGCGGCTAGCGCTGGCTGGACTCGGGGACTTTAAGCGAGATTTGAACCGGGGCTGGAGCCGACAGGGGT
>JAOYNU010036752.1:0-12483 GCA_026745395.1 Tympanopsis confertula | reverse complement strand
TAGCTGGTGCCGGACAGCGCTGTGGCACGTTGTAGCCGCCGAGAGAAGGAGAGCGACATGCCTGAGACCGAGCACCCGGAGATACCCGCAGCTATCACCGATGTGCCCCAGAGTGCCCCTATGGAGCCGCAGACGGACGAGGACGCAGTGAAGCCGCTGACGAACGAGGTCGATACCGACGACATGTTCGTGCAGGGCGGGGAGTAAGCAGGCACTCTCCCTCATCACGCAACGGCAGGTTTAGCTTTTTGTCACCGCTACTGCGGGTGTGAGGACCGGCGCCGCGGGAGACGTCGGGGCCACAACGGCCGGCTGAGCGACTGGCGACTCAACAGGCGGCGGCGGAGGAGGTGGCGTGATGGCCGCGAATACCGGCTGTGGCGTTCCCTTTTTGGCGATCTGAAAGGCGAAGGGGTATTGTTCTCCATTCCAGTTCACCACGAAGCTGACGCGCGCTGGCAGATTGTCTGTCTTCATTTTCGCGATTACGACGCGCCCGCCGTAGCTGTCGCCCGGATCGACCGTGGTCATCTGAATGGTGGTATCACCGAGCATTGCGCGCGTCTGATCCAGGCGCGACTGGATCGCCGCGATACCCACACCAGCACCTGCGATTGACGCCGCCGCTGCGGCTTGCCCGGCGGCGCTCGGAGCAGAGATGTCCGTGTGGTATACGCCGTGCGGCGTGTAGGTCGTTGCGTGGTAATGCTCGCGCTGATTAGCCGCGGCCGCGGCTGCTAGGCCACCAGCAGCTGCTAAGGCGATCGAGGCCCACATAGCGCGGTTCTTTGCCTTGCTCTCCAGCTGATCCCGCGTGAACACGGCATACTTCTGGCCTGCGAGTTGAACATCGAAGTTGGTCACGTCGATGTTTGCGGGCTGCGCTCCTCGGTTCAGGACTGCCACCGCGAAGGCGAAGCTCCCGTGATCCATCGGCAGAGGAGTCACCTGAACCGCTCCATGCTCCTTCTCAAGGTCGAGCGTCGGCACGCCCTTCGCGAAACGGATTGTCTCACTTCCGACCGGCGTCGGCTGCATGAGCACGCTTGAGCCCGCGAATGCCGGCGTGGCCAATGCGAGCAGAGAAAGCGCGGCAGCGCCGCGGTGAAGAATGCCAATCATCATGCCCCCCCATCTCTCCGGCCCTGTCCCCACAGAAGCCGAATCACGGGCATCATGGCGCGTCCAAGCGCCTGCAACAACCAGACATTTAGAACCGAAGTGGAGCATTCGGCTCCACTACGTGGCTGGCCAATGTTGCACCTATGCGAAGTCGCTCAGCTTGTCGGCGTCGCTGACCGATTCAACTAACTAGCAGGGCGTCGTTCGAGAGAGCGGCGCCTTTCTTGTCCTGGCACTCAGAGCGACCGTTATGGACGGATCCAATATCGCTAAGCCAAACGTCCGGACTGGTGCTAATTATCGTCTTGTCGAGGCATGATCGAAGGGGCAGCATCACTGACCCAGCGACTCAGGAGGATCGAAATGGCGAGTAGGCTCAGCGTGGTTCGCGGCATCACAATGCCTCTTTTCGTTATTGGTTACGCGTTTGTACCAAACCTCGCATTCGCGCAGAGAACCGGAGCCAACATTTGTCAGAGTAGCGTGATGATAAGCTGCCAGAAAGCGTATCAGCAACATTACTACACCAGTCCTGCGGCCTGTTACTCAGAGAATATCTGGCAGTGCACGGAAGGCGGCGGAGGCTCAAACAACTTCGTTGTTCTCCCCGGCAGCATAACGGATTGTACAATTTCCTGCGCAGGTCACGAGAATTAGAAGGCCCTCCGGAGCGCTCGGAAACGAGCGCTCCTATCTTTCCAAGTAAGACCTATGCGCTCATAGCCCTGTGATCTTTACCGCCTCCCGGAACGGCACGGTCAGCACCACATCGCCAGCCTCGTCCCTCACCTCGATGTAGCAGGCTAAACACAGCCTGCCTTCCTGTAGTTCGGCGCACATCACCTCTCGCGCCGCCTTGCACGCCTCCGCGCGCACATCCTCGATGTCGTCGTGCTCAATGCCGGTGTCGTCCAGGCTGGCGGTGCCGCATTCGTGGAGGTGGAAGAAATACCGCGCCATCTCACGCTCCAGCGACGTAGGGATGCTCGGTACGCACGATCTCGACCGCCTGTTCCACCGCGCGCTTCTGCGCCGCTGTTCCGGACGGCGACACGCGCCAGTTGCATCGCGGGTGGAACGCGATCGGCAACGGCTCGACCGGGCCGACGATCTTCCGCCACTTCGCCTCGGGTTCTTCCTTCACGCCGGCCAGCAGTGTCACCAGTAGCGCGGCAAGCTCATCTGCCTTGAGGATCGACGTGGTGCTGCGACTCGCCATTTTGCGAGTGTGCGTCAGGGTTCGCCCGGAGTCGACGCAACTCACATGAGAGCAGCGGCTAACGTCAGGGCGCCCACGGCGATTGCGCCTAAAACGATCGTAATCAGAGCCACGTCCATCGACAGCTTAAGCGCGTCGCCCGCCGCTTCTGCATCGGAGGCATTCTCCCGGATTTGATGATCAAGCGCCGCCGCCTGCTCCAGTCTAGCCTGCCTCAAGTCGCAAGGTGTCTCAGTGCCATGACATTGCCACTGCTCGGGCTGCCAATTCGCAGGGCAGTTGCCCGGCAAGTGCCAACCTTTCGGTCGAACGACATCGATGGCTTTGAAGATCGACCACGCGAAGCTTAGGCTAGCGAGAACGGCGATGCCGCCCAGGATCGGCTCCTTTTTGCCTACTAACAAGGCAGCAGCGCCGCCAGTAAGAGCAACGGCGGCAGTCGATAGCAGCGCTGCCCAAGCCATTGCTCGCTGATCCGCCGCGGTGGCGATTGCAAGTTGCGCGTCCAAGCGACGCTCCGCTTCCTTCACCACCTCGGCAAGGACGTGATCATCAAGGGCGCTTAGCGAATCTAGGTTGCTATCAGACATCGGAGCATCGTAGCTTCCTAAAATGGCCAAGATACCTGAAAGACAGACCCGCACAGGGGAAGAAGTCGGCGGCTCGAAGAAGGGCAGCACTCCAACGCCGTCACCGACGCCGAGGCCCACTCCAACCCCTACCCCTGCTCCAAAGAAGAAGTAGCGGTGGCCTAGCGTTCCACTGAGCCCAATTCACCGAGGCTTCGTGATCGTCACCAGCATGTCCTCGCCACCTGCCCGCCGAGCCTCGTGCGCTGCTAACCACGCTTGAGCGACGGGTTCGTCGCGCTCGCGGATCGGATCGGGCACCGGTCGGCCGTTATCCGCCGCCACCGCCTTCACGAGCATGATGTTATCGCCCACCGCGATCGTGCGCTGGTATGATGCCAACACTTCCGCCCAAGCCTGTCCAAAGCGCCAATGAAGCATGTGCCATACGCCCGTGCCGCCGGTCTGAGCACCCTCCAGAGCCGCTACCCGCCGCTCCCGGCTTACAAACCCAACCATTGCCTTGCCTCCATCGACATACCCGCTGGCACGACTAATTTGCGCCCGGCTTCCTTATCCGCCAGCCGATGCTCGGCTGCACTCAACCCCTGTCCCAGCCAACGGCGCAACAGCGGCGACATCGCCTTGAACCCACCGGCTTCCAGCGCTCCTACCCGACGTTTCAACGTCACCGCTTCGCCCCCTCCAGCGCAGCGATGCGCCGTTCCAGATCACCGGTTTCCACCAGGCCCTTGTGCGCGGTCAGTAGGGCCATTACCCGCGCCGCCTCGTCCGGCGTCACCTCGCCATCGGCAACCGCCGTTAGCAGCGCCGTAGATGCCGTAACCGCATCCGCGGCCGACTCGATCGATGGGAGAGCGAAGGTGATCGGAGCATCTTTGCGCGGTGGCGCGATCCGATCGAGGCAGAGGCGCAGAGCCACCACGTCGCCCTCCAGCGCCTTATCCACCGCTTTCTTCGTCAACGCCTCGTGCTGCCCTTCCAGCAACGCCTCGACGGCGCGTGTGACCCGGTGACGAGCGCCAGCGGGTTTACCAGGATTGCCTGCCTCAAAGGGCTTGCCCCGCGTAACCGCCGCGTTTTTACGCTCGGTCACCGGCTTAGTCTCCGATCGTTGGCATAGGCGGCGACAGCAACGGCGATCACAGCCAGCAGGGTGGTCGAGCGAGCAAGCCGGCGGGCTCGGGCTGCCTCGTCTGACATCGCCTGCATATCGGCGGTCAGCCCCTCAGGTTGATTGAACAAGCGGACGGTCTCGCGCAGCACGTCGTTGTCGCTCCGGCCTAGTGTCTCCATCGATCTATCTCCCACAGCAGTTTAGCGCCTGGCATGCCATCTCGGCAGCGGTTGAACTGGTGGCTGGTGGCACCCTGCTCGACGATGGCGGTGCGCTCATCGAGCAGCACCAGCGAACGTGAACGCATCCACACCGCCAAACCATCGCGTCGATCGCTGTGCCCCCATAGGTCGAGCGAGGACCACCCGAGCGCCATCGCCGCCGTCGCCCACCCGTCCTCCGCAAGCCGGAGTGCATCGGCGACGATGTCACGCCAGACTGCAACGTCGAAGACATTGGGCTGCCAGCCAGATTGGAGCTTGGCGAGACCGTCCATCAGGTCCGCCGGGAGGCGTGTTTCACTGTTTCGCGGCCTAGGGGATGAAACAGTGAAACACGGGTCAAAAACGGCGGATTTCTGCGGCTCAGCCTGTTTCATGGGGGGTGAACACGAACTCTCTCCATGAAACACCTGTTTCGCCTGTTTCATCGACGTTTCAGGGCGTGTTTCACCTCCTTGGCGCGCTTCCCAGTCAGCCACGGCAGCAAGGAGAGACATCACTGCGCCTCCGTCTGCTTGGCGAGCATGCGGTTCACCTTCGCCGCCGAGCAGCCCAGCTCCTTGCCGATCTGACGCTGGGTCATGCCGTCGGCCGCTAGTGCACGAGCCTGCGCAACTTGACCGTCGGCGACGTCCTTCCACGACCAGCGACCGTCGCGCATGCTTGCCTCGAACGGCTCCGCTTCCTTGCCATAGAAGCCGCGCGACTTCGTGAAGGTGACGGAGAAGCGCGCCCCATCTTCCGGCGTGTAATCCTCCGGATGGGAGAGCTTCACGACGCTATCCATCACGTCCTCCCGTTTGGACGTGCCGCGTTGTTCGCCACCCTTGCCGGCGTGGTGCACGAACAGAACCGAGCGACCGGCGCGGCGCTGAGCGAGCGCCCACGCCTGCACCAGCGCCCACGACTCGCTCTCGTTCTCCTTGCCCGATCGACAGATGGTGGAGAGGTTGTCGACCACGATCAGCTCGGCGTTGCCGATCAGCGGCTCCAGCTGCTTCTGCCCCGCCTCGGTGGACAGGTCGGGAATACCGAACTCGCACAGGTCGGACGACAGGATGCGGATGGCGTCTTCGTCCTCGACGTCCACGCCGTCGTCGGCGCCAGCCTTCACGATGTCGCGCCACCGCTCCTGCAACGCGGCGGCGGGCATCTCGCCATCGAGCAGCAGGACGCGGCGGGGCTGGGGTGCCCCCCACTTCAGGAACCTGGACCCGCTTGCCACGGCGTAGGCGACGGCAAGGGCGAAGTGGGTCTTGCCTACGCCGCGGGGTGCGAAGACCATCGCCAGCCCCTTCACCGGCAGCCACGGGGCCAACAGCTGTTCGCGCGGTGGGAAGTCGCGCCGCAAGAAGCTGCCGAGACCGAGCGGCTCTAAGGGCGGGATGATGTGCGCGACGTTGTCGGGCGCGCGCACGGCTGCGGATGCGAAGTCACGCGGCAAGGCGCACCTCCTTGGTCACGATCTTCGGGAAGCGGATGGAGCGACGGAGCGCACGATCCAGCGTTGCGGCAAGCGCGGGGGTCTCGCACTCGATCACGGGATGCTCGCGCAGAATGGATAGCTCGGGGGCGGTCCAGTCGAGTATCACCGCCCCGTGTCCGCCAGAGCGCATCCACGATAGTGGCGACTCCCGTAGCTGAATCGGGCCGAGGTCATCCCAACCGAGCCGCGACAACGAAAACTCGCCTGGGTTCAACGCCCAGCCGTTACCCGTCAGAAGCCACCAAGAGAGCGACTTGAGTGAATGCCAGACCACTATGTCGACGAGTGCATGATCATCGACCACAGGCTGAGCGATGTGAGCCCGGCCCGGCCCTTGCAGGAACAGCCCGGAGCTTTCGCCAACGCCTTCGATGATGCCGAACGCCGCGTGGCCCAGCAGATTGAGTGCGGAGATCGAGGTCGGAGTGACGCCTAGTCCCGCGATCCGATCGAGGTGAGGCTGCCGAACGTTCGCCACTGCCTGATCGAACGTCGTCTGCACATCGACCGCACTCATGCCGTCCTCTCCTGGCCTGAGACATTGAGCGCAGCCCGCAGAGCGTCGATCAGCTGGGGCACAGCCTCCGGCCGGATAGCTATCCCCTTGGGCGTTGGGACGCGGTCATCGCCCTTGCTTTCGGCGTAGGTTCGCACGTCCACGAACCGGAAGCCGCGATAATGGGCTATGCTGACGCGCAGATCCTCGCGGCTGTTCTTGTGGATCGTCGCGACCGGGATGTTATCGTCATCAGCCATGGTTGGGCTCTCCCCAGATCAGGAGAGCGATCAGCTCAGCGCGACCACCCGAGACGCCACACAGGGCGTTGAGCCGTTGAAGGCGGGCAATCGTGGTGCTATTCTCCGCCTCGCTGCTGATGAGCATATTGATCGGGCCGCTCTTGCCGGGGCGGCCCTTTCGCGTTTTACGGCCGCTCGCCTGCGCTGAGATGAGCACCGCCGATCACGCAGCCTGATCCACGAGAGCGCGGATGCTGTCGGTCTTCACCAGCGTGCGACGGCCGATCTTGATCGTCTGCAGCTTATTGTCGTTGATGAGAGCGTAAATCGTGGTGCGTCCAATGCCGAGCATATCGGCGGCGCCCTTCACAGTGGTCGAAAGTGCCTGCATGTGCGGTCTCCCGTCCCCAACCGCACAACGCGGTCGTTCAGGACCGCTCGCTATTGTTCACACATGCACGCCTGACGCGATGGCGTTTATTCCGGCAATTTTTGCAGAGGACTAAAAGCTTGCGCGATTCTGCGGTTCAGATCGTCTTCTTCACGTATGCGACGCTTAAGGCGAAGTTTATGGCGCTGATCGAGGGAATGTCCGACTCGGGTGCGGAGATTGTCGCCACTTAACCGAGGGCGTCCTCTGCTTGTGTTCAGCGCTTTCCAACATGACAATGCAATCCATCGGACTGGCTCTG
Source organism: Tympanopsis confertula (assembly GCA_026745395.1). NCBI lineage: Eukaryota > Fungi > Ascomycota > Sordariomycetes > Coronophorales > Scortechiniaceae > Tympanopsis > Tympanopsis confertula. The sequence goes on along the minus strand of JAOYNU010036752.1, from coordinate 5,298 downwards.
GCAGATATTGCGGCCTGGAGAAAAACAGCCCCCGCCTCGGTAGCTGAGAAGCAAACCAAGCAGCGTCGTCCCGAGATAACTGCACAGTGACGCTTGCCTTGAACTTGGCGTGGCGCCGCTGACTGATCTTCTCAAACTTCCGCACCAGAAGCGAAGTGTCGGAGGCGGTATCCGGAAGATACTTAGTCAGTAATCCATTTTCTGCGCGGATTGAGCGCGCAGCTACCCACTCTGCCACCGTTCGAGCATAAAGCGGCAACACATCGACCGAGATGGTGTTCCGGGCTGTCATAGCGTTGGTGCCGTTCCGGCCACGAAGGATCCCCACGCTTCAAGCAGCGACCGCCTCATCTTCACCAAGGTTGTGCGCTTGTAGGCTCGCACCACCTTGTCTGGCTCGGCATGGGAAAGTGCAGCTTCCGCAACCGCATCGGGTAGATCTGGATGGTGCTCGGCAGCCCAGTCGCGGAACGAACTGCGAAACCCGTGCACCGTGAACGCTAGCTCCGCGTCGCGCATCACCTTCGTCAGCGTCATGTCCGACAGGGGCGTGTTCTTGCCAGAAGGAAAGACGAGGTCACCCAGCTCGGCCCGGCCACCCTTCTTCAGCTCGTTGAGGAGCGCAACGGCGGGCTCGCACAACGTCACCAGGTGCTCTTCTCGGCTCTTCATGATGTCGGCGGGTCGGTGCCACTCGGCACGATCAAGACGAAATTGGCCCCAGCGCGCGTTCCTAACCTCGCCCGAACGTGCCGCGGTTAGGATCAGCAGAAGCAGGGCTTGCCGCCCCTTCGTCGGCACCCCGGCGCGTAGCGCCTCTACGAACGCCGGCACGTCCTCATACGGCATGGCTGCGAAGTTCTTAGCCTTCGGCTGCTTGCCGAGACCCATGGTCACAGATCGGCCCGGTGCCTCCCGCGTGCGCCAACCCTTCGAGTGGCTGAAGTTGAGCACCTGACCCACCCGCATGCGCACTTTACGCGCCACCTCGGGCTTCTTGGTCCAGATGGGGTCTAGCATGTCGCTGATGTGCCCGGCGGTGATCGCCTCGACGTGCAGGTTGCCCAGATCGGGGTAGGCATATGCCTCGAGCGAGGTCAGGAACGCCGCCGCGTTCTTCTCCACCCACCGGCTCTTCAATGCAGCCTGCGTGGCGATGGCCGCCTCGCGGAATGTCTTGACCGTTTCCTTGGCGCGCTTCCGCTCCACGACGGGATCGCGCCCGTTCAGGGCGTGCTTGCGCAGCTCTCGCGCTTTCTCCCGTGCCTCTGCCAGGCTCAAAGCCGCGATCGAGCCTAGCCCGATGTCACGTCGCTTGCCGTCATGCTGGACGCGGAGCACCCACGACTTGCGGCCTGTCGACTTGGTGATGAGGCACAGGCCGTCACCATCGACGAGCCGGCCAGGCTGCGCGTTCTCGACTTCCTTGGCGGTGAGCTTTCCCACGGCGCGTTCCCACACTTCTTCGCCACAATCGCGCGGCTAGGGGCGAACGTCAACGAACAGTTGCGGAACGCTCATCGCGAACCAAGAGGGAACGCTATCTCGTGGGCGGCTGGCAGCGAACAACCGCGAACAGCTAGTTATAGTCCTGTCGGGTGCGCCATCTCGATCATCTATGCCTCCTTTCTCAAGGCGTTGGCATTGCGCGTGCCTAACCGTTCGCGAAGGTTAGCCATCAACGTGTCGGCAGCAGCGTCGAAAAGCTGGTCCTGAGAGGTCGCCGCCGTGTATCGTGCGACCCGCTATTGGTCGTGTGTCCGCTCCACGCTTTGGTCTCCTGCGTCCGTCGCCATCTCCGGTAGCGGTCCGAGCCGCCAAAGCCGAGAAAGTCGAGCGACTACACGTCGAAGCGGGCGTCGCACATTGCGTCGCGCCACGACACGCCGTCGAAGCGATAGGCGACCGACAATGCCGAGGGAAAGGTCGCGCCGTCGAGGTAGAGCACGGCCCGGCGCCGCTCGCGCGTGGTGGCCCGCACGTGCTGCGGGAAGAGTTGCAGCGCGTCACGGCCGCCGTCGATCAGGACCGTTCCTCCCGCGGTCGAGCGTCGCCCGGTGCGCCTCCATCTCCGATACGCTCCACTCGGGTCGGGCGACCATAACGCATGAAGCGGCGCCCGATGCTTCGCTCCCGGCCGAAACATGCGACCGTCTGGCATGCTATGGTGACGGGATGACGGCAGGACTGGACATGGCGGCGGTCACCGCGCTGGTCGGCGATCCCGGGCGCGCCAACATGCTGGCGGCGATGCTCGACGGCCGCGCGCATACCGCAACCGAGCTGGCACACATCGCCGGGGTTAGCCCGCCAACCGCGAGCGGGCACCTCGCCGGCGCGCTCGGCACTGCGCTGCTGGAGCGTGCACTGGCGGCGGGGATGGTGCGCCGGCGCGAGGGAAGCCGGGCGCTCGACGTCCGCGCCGACCTCGACAGCATTCTGGGGATTCTTGCGACCGACGACGGCCGCTGACCCGAAGCGTCAGGCGTCGGCGGCGTCCTGCTGATCCTGGCCCGCGTCATCGCTACCGGCCGCCGGGTTCTCGAACCAGGCCTCGACCGGGCCGCTGAGCTTGACGGTGAGCGGCTGGCCCTTGCGATCGACCTTCTTGCCCAGCCCGACGCGAATCCAGCCCTCGCTCAGCGAATATTCCTCGACGTCCTTCCGCTCCGCGCCCTTGAAGCGGATGCCGATGCCGCGCGCGAGCAGGTCGCCGTCGAAATACGGGCTCTTCGGGTTGGAGGAGAGGCGGTCGGGAGGGGTGTCGCTCATGAGCATGCCCTAAACCCGGCGCGCGCACGGGCGCCACAAAAAAGAGCGGCGCGAGGGTTGCCCCCGCGCCGCTCCTCATCGTTCGATCATCCGATCAGTTGCAGACGCGCACCCGCACCGGATAGCCGTAATTGTCGTACCGGCGCTCGCTCCAGCACTGGCGGTAATCGTCGTAATAGCCGCGATCGTAGTATGCGGGGGCATAATAGCTGCGATCGTAATAGCCACGATTGTAATAGCCGCGATCGTAATACCCACCGCGATTGCCGCTGCTGGCGATCGCGGCACCCACGCCGAGCCCGACCAGCCCACCGAGCACCGCCGCGCCGGTGCGACCACCGCCGCGATGCCAACCGCCATGATAGCCACCGTGGTAGCCGCCATGATACCCGCCGCGATAGCGCTGCGCCTCCGCCGGAGCCGCCGCGGTCAGCGCGGTCGCCGCCAGGGCCATGCCCAAGCCTGCCTTCTTGATCCAGTCGTTCATCTCGAACCTCCTCTTACTGATACGCCCGGTCCGCATCTCACCAAACGCACGGAGGCGGGAGCCTGTTGCATGCCCTAGGCGAGTCGGGCTGAACTGGGCCGGAATGCGGCGTTCACCATGCGTTTAGGAGCGGAGACGATGGCCTGCTGGCTGCTCAAGAGCGAACCGGAGAGCTACGGCTTCGCCGAGCTGGAGCGCGACGGCACGACAGAGTGGGACGGAGTGCGCAATCCGGCGGCGGCGGCGCACCTGCGCGCGATGCGGGTCGGCGACGAGGCGCTGTTCTACCACAGCGGCAAGGAAAAGGCGGCGGTCGGCGTGGTGCGGGTCACGCGCGCGGCGCGGCCCGATGGAGCGGACGAGGTGGAGCAGACGCGCTGGGTGTCGGTGGAGGTCGCGCCGGTGCGCGCGCTCGCCCGGCCCGTGACGCTGGCGGCGATGAAGGCCGACGCGCGGCTCGCCGGCATGGCGATGCTGCGCCAGCCGCGCTTATCGGTGTCGCCGGTCAGCGACGCCGAGTGGCGGGTGCTGATCGAGCTCGCCGCGGGGTGAGCGGCGGGGTCGACGCTGCGGAGCCAGCGTGTTAACCACGCACGGGGCGAGGAAAAACAAGAGGTTGTTCCCCACGATGTCGCATCCGTATCGGCGCCTCGCCGCGATCATCCTGCTCGCCGCCCTGCCGATGGCGGCTCCGGCGCTCGCCGCCACCCCGCGGGAACTACTGACCCAGGCATCGTTCGTCGATCGCGACCGCAGCGTGGCGCTCGGCCGGATCGACGCCGCGACCACCGCGGCCGGCGCCGCGCTGCGCGATTCGCCCGGCAACCGCGAGGCGGCGATCGTCCACGCCATCGCGATCGGTTACCGCGCCAAGCTGACCGGAAACCGCTCGCAGGCGATCGCCGCGCGCAAGATGTTCGAAGGACTGGTCGCGCGCGACCCCGGCAACGCGGAGGCGCGCCTCGCGCTCGGCGCGTGGCACGTCGGCGCGGTCTACAAGCTCGGCGCGCTGATGGGGCGTGCAGCGCTCGGCGCGCAAAAGGCGGTGGGCCTGGCCGCGCTCGACCGCGCGGTGGTGCTGGGCGGGGACCGCGCGATGTTCCCGGGGCTCGCCGCCTTGATGCGGCTCGAGATCGACCCGGGCGATCCCCGCGGGCGGGCGCTCGCCGAAGCGGCGGCGGGAGCGGGCACCCCGACCGCGCTCGACCGCATCTTCCAGCGCGCGTCGACCGCCATCCTGGTCCCGCTGCGCGCCGGCAACCACGCGCAGGTCAAGGCGCTGGCGGCGCGGCTGCTGCCGCTCGGCTGGGCAGATTGAGTTCCGAGGCCGGCATCATCCCATGTCGGCCGCGATCCCCAGCGCTTCAGCCGCCTCCCGCAGTCTCCTATCCCGCGTCCACAGCCGCGTGCCTGGCGTCAGCAGCGTCGCCGCGAGCAGGTGCGCGTCGACGTAGCCGATGCCGCGGCCGTGCAGGACGTGGCGCTCGACCAGCGCCATCACCTCCTCGTGCGCCGCCACTCGCGGTCGGCGCAGTTTGCCTAAGCTCTCCAATGTTGCAGCGCGATTCCTCAAGCTGCCCAGTGCGAGCTCGCCGATGACGAACGGATGCATTCGCACCCGACGCTCCGCACTGCCTTGACCAGCGTCAGCTCCGGCCGGCGGAAATGATCGATCCAGACCGCACTGTCGACGAGCAGCAGTGTAAGCTCACCGGCTCGGCCGACGCGGTGCCGCGGTTGCGTCCGGATCGCTGCCGCCGAGCCGGATCAGCCGCTCGGTCGCTTCACGTTCCACCAGCGCGCGAAGCGCCTCGTTCACCAGCGCCGTCTTCTCGCGGATGCCGGTGTACTCGGCTGCCTTGGCGACGAGGTCGTCGTCGAGCGCGATGGTAGTTCGCATGATTGATCTACCTGCGGCACCGAATAAAGCATCAATCGATGCGGTATTCGATGCCTCAGGCCGGTTTCGCTCGCCCGGGTAAGCGCCGCCGCGGCAAAGCCGCGTCGTCGGACGGCGCCTGAGCGCCGCGGGCCGGCCG
>JAOYNU010036641.1:0-12486 GCA_026745395.1 Tympanopsis confertula | reverse complement strand
CTAGCCTACTAGTATAATATAACTTAGAATAATTAACGCTCTTTATATATAATAACACACCTATAAGTAAAACCTCACAAAAATTAAGAAAATAAATTAAATTTCGTTTTATTTAAGTTTTTAATATTTTATAGATCAATAGTACTACAACCCTAATATAATTCTAAATTAATAATAATTTAGTATATTTAATAACCTAATATATATATAATATATATACTATATATAAATTAATTTTAACTAAAGTAGTAGTAATAGTTATAATACTTCTAAATTAGAATAAAAATACCATTAAAAATAAATGTTAAATTAAAAGTAGAATATTAATTAGGTAAATAAAAATAGATAATACTTAATTAAAACTATATTTACTAATAAAGAAGTAAGGAAGTAGAAACTTAAATATTTAAAAGAAAAGAAATTAGTTAATACTAGTAATTATAGTATATAGAAGTAAATTATTAAAAGAGCTTTTAAGATTATTTAATTATAAAATAACTTAGTTAATATAAGTTTATCTATAAATACTTATATAATAAAATAACTTCTAAATATAATTAGTAGTAGGTTATATAATACTTATATTTTCTATAAATTATTCTACGATATCTAGATTAGCTTTAGTATATTAATAAAACCTACTAAAGCCTAAGAGAGAAAGATAATATAAGACGACGTAATTAACCTAATAATATAATATAATAAAACTATAAGCTAATATATTATTAAAGTAGAATAGATATTCGCTAAATTTTAATTACTCTTTAGTATAAATATCGATATTTATATAGAAGTTTTAATTAAAAGGTATACTATTAAATAGCTAGAACTAGTAACTATAGTATCGATAACTAAAAGTATTATTATAGACGATTAAAGAATATATTATAAAATAGTCCGGCTAATTAGGGAAGCTAATAGGAATAAAACCGTATATAGCTCTTAATATAGAACTAAAGATAATAATAATCATAAAAAGAACTCGAATATACCTAATAATAAAGTAAGTATTATATACTATAGATATAGTAAAACCGGCTACAAGAAATAAGAGTACTATGCTAATAAATATAAAATTAGTATTGATTTACCGGATAATTATATAAAAGAAGCTATCTATTCGGGCACCCCTATAGATTTATCCGGGTATCTATATAATAATTTAATACCTTATTTATAGTAGTAGCTATACTAAATTAGTAGTATTTAATTATATCTTATATATAAATATATACTTATATCTAATACTTAATAGTATACTAATAACTCTTCGACTATATATCTATAACTTACTATTAATACTACTTCTATACTATTATAACGTATTAAATTAAAATTATCGATAAATTATCTTCTTATTTAATAAATTATAATCGATATTACGATATTACGATATATACTATTTTTAATAACGACTTTAGTTTACTAAGAATACGCTTTTTTAATTCGATTAATGTTATAGCCGAAAGCGTAGTAACGGGGGAGATCTTAGTACGACCCTAGGGAGAGAATACGTGTGTTGATATTGCAGTGCCAGAAGGGGTCGGAAATAGTTTATTATCACGGTCAGAACCGGCGTAGGTGTGTAGTAGAGCTACGTAGAAAGTGACTAGGTATACGTAGGAAGAGGGGGTTAAGGTCGCGTATCTATTATTCTCTAACTTTATAGTCTAACTTAACGAGAATAATATTCTTAGAAAGAGAAAAGGTTTTTTCTTATATACTATAGCCCTTTTTTTAAGACTATATATCCTATTCCGTCCTTCGCATCGGGTTACGTATCCTACCCCTAGGTTGTACTAATATACCGAGGCCTTTCCTATTACTACGCTTTTAGCTATAATAGGATACCACCTTCTCTATATAACTACCCTAGCTATATATAGTAGCCCTTCTTTTTTACGTATCCTATTATAAGCCTTATATAAGTTATACGTATATATATATTAGATAAGGGTATAACTTACTTACTATAGTAGTTATTAGCCTATACCTAATATAAAAGAAACTTATCTTCCCCGTTATCGTACGCGAGGACTATTCCTCGTAGTAACTCTTCTAGTAGCTAAGTTATTTCCTATATATAAGGAGAGTAGACTTATAATACCTCGTAAAAGCTATAACCCCTTTAATAACGATACTGATGCGATAGATACATATGTGTATAGGCGTAACCGCCCTTATTATAATAAACTGGTATAGGTATCGTGAAATATAATATAAATTCTATATCCCCTCCTATCCTATACGGGGAATATATAATTTATATAGAATATTTAGAGATCTTACCTAATAATACCTAGATCTAGTTTAGGTACGATAGGATCCAACTAGATCTAGCTAGATCTAATTAGATCTAGGTTAAGCTAGGCTAAATCCTTACTAATCTATTTAGATTATACTATACTCTATATAGATTAACTAATCTATATAGTTATAGTACGATATTATAAATTATTCTTAATTTTATATTCTATTAACTACTTTACTATAAAAGAAAATATACTATTTATAGTATTACTTAATCCCGGAAAATAAGTTATCCTCCGCCTAGGTATTTTTATAGCCCTCTTAGGCTAGCTCTTCCTCGGGTTATTAGTTATCCTAAGTTCTCGTATCGGGCTTCGCTTATAGTAGTTCTACCTACTCTATAAGATTATTATCTAGCTCCTAGCCGCTAGTAGGTCTAATTTAATTTAATATTATCTTAGCTTTATTTAGTATTATATCCTCGTATAACTATAGTCTAATTACTAATAGCTAATTATAAATCTATACTAAATTACCCGCTTTCCCTTTATACTTAATAAAGTAAACTAGTTTTTTTATAATTATATAATTAGGCTAGTCTTTAATAAGAATTTTAATTTTATTTATATCCTTTTAACTAGGGTTAAAGACCCTAGTTTTATATAAATAAATTAGGAATATACTAGGTTTAATATCGATAGCCTATTTAAGAAATACGAGTAGAACTACTCGTATATACTTAGGAATCTATTCTATATCGGTATCGATATTATTTCTTAGGTAAGTAATAATTATATCTTAGATAATTTTAGTATTATTTCTATACTAGAGTACGATAACCTAATTACCTTAATAGATAAATACTATTTATTTATTAAATATAATATATACTTCCGAATTAGTATAGATATATTTAGAGTAGAATATACGGGCTATTTATAGGCTTATACGGAGAATATTATAATAAGAGTTTTAATCTTTATTAAATATATTAGGCTTATTAAAACCTATCCCGACGATATATCTATTAGGTATAAGTAATATATTATCCCTTATATATTTCTATAGCGCCTCTATAATTAGGCTTTTTAGGGTTCTTACCCCTAGAAAACTATCGGCTATTTTATAAAAATCTAGGATAGGGATAGTATATAATAATATCTCTAATAGTTATTCGGCTATAAGCTTATATTATTAATATAAAGTATTTATATTAGCTTTAGTATTATTCTTATTAAATATATATATATTATCGACTATATTATTAATTTTAGTAATAATATCTACGATATTATCCCGGGTATAATCCGTATAAATAGCTATAATTAAGTTATAATTATTCCCCGACAGGGAGTATCCCTAGAAGCCTACTAATATTTAAACTTATCGCTATATAATTATAATAACCTCTTAAAATTAGATAAAATTATCTATTTTAATAGGGGTTAGTACTACCTAGAATACCGGATATCTAGTCGGGAGTAATTTAATAAAATTATTAAAAAACCTACTATACTACTATTTATCTTATTTAGGAGTAATTTAAAATCCTAGGGCTATATTCTACTAATAAACTACTACTACGAACTTAGCCTACTTATAAAATAATTAAGCCTCGTTCTCGAAGATAAATTTAACCTATTCCTCGGTATACCGATATAAGCGGTTAATATCGCCTATAAATATTACTTTATCTCGTATATTAATATTAGCTTTAACCTAGCTAGCTTTTTTAAAAACCGCTCTTACTTATACTAGTATAATAGGCGATTTCTTAATAGTAACGATATATATATTATAATTTATCCCTATAGCTACTTTAAATATATTATCCCCTCTATAGTATACGTATCCTATTTAGTATACCTTATACGGATTAGAAGTTAGGATTACGGATTTAAGTATAGCTATATATAGAGTATTTTTAGATAGACCCGGGCTAATTAGTATTAGAATTACGTAGAATTAAGCTATTTTAGTATTCTAGTAGACTTAATAAGCCTAAATAAAACTAAAGAACTAAGCTATAAGATAATTTTAAGTATACGATATACGCTAGATATATAGTATATTTTTATAAAGTATAATTAAAGTACTAATTATATAGTAATTACTATAGTAGCCTTTTAATAATAGATTTATATAATAGAAAGACTTATTAAAACTCTAGGTAAAGGATAGTAAAGTTATAGTAATAGGACTATAATTATTAAGGATTTTTAATATAATATAATACGAGTATAGTCTAGCCTTTTATAGATTAAATATAATCGTAGAATATATTATTAGGATTATATTATTTTTTCCTATAAAGCGCCTCGTATAAATATTATATTAAATTAGTAATAAATTATACTTATTTTATTACTTAAGTAAAAGTTTCGGCTAGTTATACGAGGAAAGAACTACTTTATATTTTCTATAGTTATTCTAAATTAACTACTTATCCTAAATAGTACTAGTCGAGGATCTTCTTTTCTATTCTTAGGTATTATTAAAGCCGATATATTTTATATAAAAAAAGCTATTATTAATCCGATATTTACTCGGTATAGTCCTTATAAGGGAATAATTTTATTCTAATTTTTAGTTCTTTTTAGTTATATTATTCGAATAATAGTTTTTATTTAATATAGATTATCTTTTTCTAAGTAAGTTATTAGTTTTATTTTTTTTATATTCTTTAATTAGTTTTAGGGTATTTATATCGTTTTTTTATTTATATATTATACTAATCTAGTTATTTTTCTTATTTTATAAGATATTTTTTTCGTTTTCTTTTTCTATTTATCTTTATATTAATAATTCTTTCTATTTCTTATAAATCCTCTTCTTCTAAGTCCTCTACTAGGCTATTAAATTTAAGGAATCGGTTCTATTTATCGTTATCTAAGTTAGTACTAGGTCTAAAATATTAGATTAATATTATATTATAGAAATTTAATATTTTAAATAATTTTAATTAGTATATTAGTAAACTAATTTTCTTTTTTACTTAGACTAGTATTTTTTATTTATTTTATTTTATTATTATTTCTCCGGGTAGATAATATCTTTTTTTACTTTTACTAAATTTAAAGTATACTTATTAATCTAATTTAAACTCGATTATTTTATATATTTTATCGTATATTACTTTAGTTATAACTTACCCCGATATAATTAAAGAAATAATTTCGTCCTAGAGTATTTCTTATTTATTTTCTAATTAAGTTCCTACTACTCTTATTAGGTTTAATCCTAATTCTATTCTATATAATAGTTTATTTAAATTTATTTTAATTATCTCGTAATATATTTAATTTAGTTCTTATTAGAGGTTAATAATCGTTTTTATTTATAATATATTAAGCTTTATCTATAAAAAGCCTTAAATAGCGGCTTCTACTATTCGGTTTTTTACCTCTAATTACCTATCTATCTTAAGGTACTATATTATCGAGAATCCTAATTTTATTTTTTAATTAATTTAATATCTTTTCTAGAAACTACTTATAAACTTAGTATCTCTATCTAATATTATAATTTTTAAAGTTCTTTAATTATAAATTTTTATAATTTTTAATAGTACTTAGCTTTAATCCTCTATAATATATTCTAAATACCTTAGAATTAGTAAAGTTCTTTTCTAGAATTTATCGGTTACTATTAGAAGTTAGTTAAATAGCGGAAACCTATTTAAAACTTACGGGGTTCTAGTCGATTCTACTATAAGTATATTAGTAATAAAATCTATAGTAATTATATAGAATAGTATTAATAGACTAAAAATTAATTATATACCTCCTAATAGTAGTAAATTATCTATTTTAGTTTTTTTATATATAAAGTACTAGTTAATATAATCTTTTATTATTTTCTATAAGTTTAAGATATAAAACTAACTAGATATAGCCTTCTAGTATTTTCTTATACCCTAGTATTCTAGGTTATATATTTCCTTAAGAAAGATATTAATTATACTTCTAGGCTAATATAGTCGGCTAAAAGTATAGCGATTTATAAGATATAATAGCCCTTTATCGGATTTAATAAATAGTAATTCGAACTTATTAATATAACTTTCTTTTAAAATTTTAATAATTATCTTCTATTTTAAGTCTAAGAGGTATTCTTATTATAATTATTTTTTAAATTTTTCGTTAAGTTAATATTTTACTATAGTTAAATTATTAAATTTATTAATTAGGTTCTCGGTACTCGACTAATATTATTCTTATATATTTTTAGTCTACTCGGCGTCTTATAGGTTTATTATATAAGTATATTCTTATAGTTCTATTTCTACTAGGGCTATTCTTAACTAAATTAAGTCTAATTTATTTAATCCTTTTATAAGAAATAGTACTCCGGGTATTCTTAAAAAAGTATCTAATACTATATTTATTAATTTTAGGATATATTATATATCTAAATTAAATTAATTTAGATACTCCGATACGATAATTAGCTAAAGATTAGTTCTAGTACTACTTATTATTACTATATTAGTTTAAATTAATATTCCTACTATAGCGGAATAGTCGGTTAGAACTACTACTAGGGGCTTTCGACTCGATTAAATTAATACTCGGGTTTTTCGTATTATTTATACTAGGTATATAATTTCTAATTCTATAAGCTAGTATTTTATCTCTATAATATTAAAGTTTCGGCTAAAATATATAACTAGGTAAACTTATATTTTAGAGATTCGCGTAGATTTATCCTATTTAGACTTATCTATTAGATAGAATAGTATACCTTTAAATCCGTAAGTCTTAGATATATCTATTTAAATAAATAATTTTTTATCTAAATCGAAATAAATTAGGCTAGTAGTAGAAATTAGGGCTAATTTAATATCTTAAAAGGCTTTTTATTCTTTATCTATTACGGACTACCTAGTAGTAGTATACTATATTTTTCGTACTATTACGATTATTTTAGTATCTAAGGTTTTTAAATCTCCTTTAGTTTATTTTAGGTTAACTCGATATTACCTAAGTAAATCGGTTTTCTATTTCTATAGTAGTTCGATTCGGGCTATATATTTAGGGATAAAATACTATAACTATCCGGTTATTCCGATAAATCTTTTAAAATCTTTTAATTTCTCTAGGAATTTAATATCCCTAATTACTATTATTTTTTCCTTAATATTAGTAAATCTAAATATATTTACTTAGAATCTAAGTATTTCTACTAATAGGAATCCTAAAAAAAATTTATCTAAAAATAAAGATAAATTCTTTTAATTAAGCTCGGTAAAAATAATATAGAGATATTATAGATATTCGTTTTTTATTCGAGAATAGATAATAATATTATCGATAAAAGCTCTAGTAAATTCCTTATATAGTATTAGTATTTAATCTATATATCGTTAGATATAAGCTAGTAAGTTTTTAAATCTTATAAGTATAACCTATAATTATTCTTATCTTCGGTAGCTAATAATAGTAAACCTTTTTCTATACTTATAAGTTATAAAGAATTAATCGAAGAAAAACCGGGTATCGATTATAGTAATATATCGGTACCCCTTTAACTTTTATATAATATCGGATTATAAAAGTATAAAGTAAGTATTTAGGATAATAATTCGATTTAGTCTTTTTAAATCTATTATTATCCTTCTTTTTCGTTTACTATTTATAATTCTCTATATTATAAATATAAGTACTTTAAAAGGAGTAAAATCATATACCTAGTTTATTAATCCTTTTATATATATTTCGTCTAGTATAGTATTTAAGAATACTTCTTCTTCGGGTTTTTACTAGAAGGGTTATTAGGCGATTCTTTTAGATATATACTCTAAAACTAGTAGTATTTTTATATATAATTCTAGTAGAAGTTAAATAGGTCCCGAATTAATCTATATATTAGGAAAAGCTTTAGCTAGTTTAATAAGTTTATTACTTAATAAGGGATCGGAAAGGTCCTAGTAGATATAAATACTATCTTTTATTATAACTAAAAATAAAGATCTAATATAAGTTATACTTATTTTACCGGTATTTAGAACCTAATTAGCTTAAATATCGGCTAACTTATTTTCCGCTAATTAGTCGTTATTTAGCTTATTTATAACTATTATATCGGATTTATCGGAATTAACTAGATTTAGATAAATTAAATTAAACGAGTAAACCTATCTAATTATACTTAAAGGTAGACTAGATAATAGAGTAATAGTTCCGAGGATTTCTTATTAGTAGATAATTCGTAGCTATAGACCTAGGTTATAGATAGCTATTAGAGAGTATTCGCCTATTAGAGATCTATACCCTTCTCCTATAAACTCGAAGAGACGGGATTATTTTTTAACTAGTAAAATATTTAAATTAAGAGTATTCTAGTACTACCCGGTAGAATAGTAATATTAGTAGTAGTTTTAGTTTTATAAATATCTCGATATTAATCGTAAGATAAGATTAGAATAGTTATAGAATTTATAATAAAGATAATAAGTATATATAAAGTATAATCGATAATTAATTTATTTAGATTACTAAATTCTTTTCTAATTAGGATTCTAATATCTAATCGGTTTATAACTTATACGCTTATTTATAATTCGCCGATTATATTTTAAGGTTTTCTTAAAAGAAATATAATTTATCCTCTTATAAAAAGCGAAAAAATAACTTATCCGATCGTAATTTAATTACTAATTCTTATAATATTTCTTTTTTTAGTCTTATTAAAGATTATATTAATTAGTTTTAGTATAAGAGATTTATTTATAAGGTATTAGTATAATCTAGTATTTACTATAATATAAAAAGGATATCGACTATAATCGAGGATTAGAATACGAAGATAAATATTTACGTATAGTATTCGAATTAGATTAATAATTATCTAGGGTTTCGATATAATAGATACTAGTTAAAGGTTTTAGTTTTAGTATATTACTCTATAATATCGTAATAGGTGATTTTTCTTATCCTCTTTATAAGGAAATATTTCGAAGTAATTTAAATAAATATAGTAATAGATATATTATAATTCTAAATAAGATTTTATATTATTAAAATCGTCTTCTAAGTATATCGGATTAGTAGTTAGGTAAATAGATTTATTATCCTCTTATTCGGAGTTAAGGTATTCGTATTCTTTTTTATCTAAGTCTTTATCTAATATTAAGTATTCTTCTATTATTTCCTTAATAATTTAGAATCCCTAATTCTCGAGACTAATAATATAAGAGTCCTCTTTAGTATATATACTAATAGTAATAATAATATAATTAGCTATATTTATTCCTTCTTTTCCCCTAAAAGTAGTTTACTATCGTAAGCCGGATCTACTAGTTTTTCCCTCTTATATTTAGTTTTACCTATTTTAAGTTAGTTCTAACTTAATTAGCCGGTATTTATAGTAATTTAAGCTATATCGAAACCTATTATTAGTTTAACGGAGTTATTATAGATTATAGTCCTATCTCGGTTAGTCTTATTATCTTAGTCGATAATTAAAGTCTTATTCGGTTATTAGTTAACTAAGATTAGTATACTTATATCGTAGTATTCTATTAGGCTCGCGTATTTCTTAAATTACTCTAAGTTCTAGGTATTTCTTAGATATTCTTAATTAAAAATTATATTATTTTCTTAGAAAACTACTAATAATTATATATTTCTATCCTTCTTATAATAGTATTAAAGTAATTCTAATTTAATCGATAATATCTAATTCGAATTAAAGTATTTAAATAATTCCTATTAAATTAAGATCGATTTTATAGAATATTATTATACTATAGTTTCTAGTAAACTCTCCGGAGAGTTCGATAAATCGTAGAGTATCTATTACTTATAATATAATATCTACCCTATAGAAGGCGTAATTAAGTATATAAAGTTTATATCGGGCTTATTATATTACTATATCTAGGCTTATAAACTATTATTCTTTTAAGAGGTTTTTCTATATAGTTATTACTCGAAGGGTACTCTAGTTCTAGTTCGTATTTCTAACTAATTAGGGATCTAATATATAGGAGTCCTCTTTACTTAGGTTTTAAGTATATTAATAATTAGTATAGTTTATAAAACTCTTATATAGATTTCTAGTTATAGTATATCGAATAAGGGGTCCGCTTTTAGCTATTTAGTTTATAGTACTAATAAAAGTATTTATATTTTTAAAAATATATCTTTTAGTATTATATTCGTCTTACTTATCTCCTTATACTATATATAGTAGATCGAATACTCTTAGGTCTTCGGCTTTAAATAATATATCTAATTTATCCTATAATTTATAGTATTTACGGGATTAGTAGTACTTATTATCGGAATAGTCTAACGAGTTTAGGTTATTATTTAGCTAATTACTTTATCTCCTACGATACTAGTAAGGCTAATTATAGCGTCGGGGATATTTAGGTTTTTTATTATTATTAGAAGAATTACTACTACTTTTATCTAATAGCCCTCTATTAGGTATTTATTAGGCGAGCTATTCGTAATATCTCCTTAGTAGAGGGGGAGTTAAACTAATCTAATTAGTTTATTATACGGCTTACTATTATAGTAGATTAGTAGGAATATCCCTAATACCCGGAATAAATATAATACTAAAATAAAGCTCTATTTTACTTATATTCCCTAGTAAAATAGGAGGATTTTATTCGGGGTATATAGGGTATTCTTCTACTATATAAATTAAATCCTATTTATCGGCTACTTCTAGTTTAATTAACCCCTTTTTAATAGTTTTCTTTCCCCGATATTATCTAGCCCTAGATAGCCCTAGTTCTATAAAATCGGTTCCCTACTAATTAGATTCTAATAGGTCTTTATCTCTTAATTCGATTAGTACTTCTTTTTTATTTAAAGAAGATTTCTCTAGTTCTTCTATATTATAAATAGTTTTAGTAATTAATATATTAGTAAGTAATAATATAAAAAATTCGTATTTACTTATTAATTTTCTAGTTTATT
Organism: Tympanopsis confertula; assembly: GCA_026745395.1. NCBI lineage: Eukaryota > Fungi > Ascomycota > Sordariomycetes > Coronophorales > Scortechiniaceae > Tympanopsis > Tympanopsis confertula. The sequence goes on along the minus strand of JAOYNU010036641.1, from coordinate 1,300 downwards.
TAAAAGTTAATCGGAGATTAATTTCTATAAGTCGGTTTAGTCGATTTAAAATTAAGTAATTAAAAAGAGATATTTCTAGTTCGCTAGTAGATAGGGTTTTCTTATATCTTTTTTTAGTAATTTACTTATCTATACTAATAGTAGGTCTTATAAGGAAGGATCCTAATAAATAATATACTACTCGTACTAGTTCGTACTAGAATCTAGTCCTATTAGTTTAATTTTCTTTTTTTTTCTAAGTTATTATATTAACTCTAAATCTTTTATATAAAGATATAGTAGGGCTAATATAGCCTAATACCGGTTTATAGAGAGCTCTTATTATATTTCTACTCGAATTTAAATTTAGATTAAATTAGGATAGCTATTATACGAGGTCTAGACCCGTAGCTATATTTATTACTAGTATATTACTTATTTAGTTTAAATAAGATCGGTATAAAGTCGGGATTAATATAAAAGGTAATTTATAAAGTACTATTTCTACTCTTCGGCCTAGTATATTTAGTAAGTTATTTAATTCTTATACCGAATTAATTACTTTATATAATCTAGTTCTAAAAATATCTTTAAATTATTAATATAGACGATTCCCTTCTATTCTTTTTTTAATTTCCTAAAAAACTATTAGTATTCTACTCGCTTACCTAGTTATTTTTAGGGTAATCGTATCGATCCGAAACTTAATTAATATACTTAATAACTATAATATCCGAATTTCGGATTTTCTTAGTAAAGCGTATATACTCTAAACCTATTTCTATACTAAAGTATATCTAGAGAATAGATATTATTACCGAATAAAAGTAAACTATTCCCGAGTAACTTCGTAGTATACTATCTAGAAAATAAGTAGTTTTTCTAGTACTTTTATATCTTTATCCCTAATAAAATTAATTATAATCGACTTCGATATTACCTATTCCTAGTATAGTTCTTAGAGTTATCGATAAATTTAAAAGATTTATCGAATATCCTAAGTTATAGTATAAATAAGGGTCTCGAGTTTAGGTAATCTCTTAATCGGTATATCTATATCGGAGGCTAGATTAATTAGAGCTATTCGTACTCGAAGGCCTTTTAAGCTTAATTACTTAGGAAATAAGAATATATTAGATTACTCGACTAAGAGATTTCTCGATTTTAGTAGTACTATTATTTAATATAATAGATATATATATATATATAAGCGTAACTGCCTTTATTATAATAAACTAGTATAAGTATCGTAAAATATAATATAAATTCTATATCCCCTCCTATCCTATACGGGGAATATATAATTTATATAGAATATTTA
>JAOYNU010036640.1:70493-94398 GCA_026745395.1 Tympanopsis confertula | reverse complement strand
CATCGTTAGCACGGGTAACGCCCTCGTATAGCTGCTGCCAGTTTGCGCTGAACAAACCGCTTGATGCTGTGATGGTTCCCGACAGTAGTGCGTCGGCATCTCTCGCCTGGCCGGTGAAGCCAAAGCGGTCAAGCTGGTAAAGTTCGTTTCCGGTAGCACCTGTGGTGCTGATGCTGAGGCGCATCGCCTGGTAAACGCCTGTTACACCAAGATCGGTGAGTCCATCCGTGGTCCACATTGTTTCGGAACTCGCTGCATTGTATGGAGCAGTGTCGAGCAGATCTTTACGGCATCCTGTTAATAAACTAATGGCGGAAAATATATAGAGTAATTTTTTCATGATCGCTAGATTTTTCAATTAGAAAGAAAGGGTTACGCCGGCAGCAAATTGTCTCATGGTCGGATATCCGATGCCCGATCCGATCTCCGGATCCAGACCCGGGTATTTCGTAACGGTGAACACGTTGGTTGCCGATACATACACCCGCAGTCTGCTGATCGCATGGTTCAGCATGTTCGGGGTAAAGTTGTATCCCAGCTGCGTATTGCGGAGCTTGAAAAAGCTGCCGGGCTGGATATAATAACTGGAAGACTGCAACTCGGTAGACGTTCTGCCACGATAAGCCGAAGGAATCATACTTTTTGTGTTGGTCGGGCTCCAGGCATCGAGCATTCTCTTCGAAACGGCGCCGTCGAAACCATTGAAGTCGGTATAGTAGCGGGTCTGTTCGTAGATCTGGTTGCCCTGCGATCCGTTGAAGAACAACAGGAGATCGAAATGCTTGTAATTGGCCGAGAAGTTGAACGAGTAAGTATACTTCGGAAGCGGAGTAGTGGGAGAGGGAGTGGGAGAGGGAGAGGGAGAGGGAGAGGGAATGGGAGAGGGAGAGGAAGAGGGAGAGGTGCAGGGACAAGGAGAGGTATAGGGAGAGGGAGAGGGATAGGGAGATGGAGAGGGAGATGGAGAGGGAGAGGGATAGGTATAGGGACAGGGACAGGGACAGGAACAGCGAGAGGGAGTACATCGCCATGTTCAACTGCGGAGCCAAGAGCGGCTGCAGCCGCATGCACAAGCACGTGCAGGTCCTCCCGCAGCCCGACGACTTTGTGCTCTGGCCCGACCTCGTCGGCTGGGAGCGGCCCATGCTCAGCTTCAAGTTCTACGAGGGCGTCCTGAGCCCGCGCATGAGCGCCCGCGCCGTCTTCCGCACCTGCGACGCCCTCGTCAAGCGGGCCCGCGCCGAGAACCCAGACGTCGTCGAGGAGACGGGCCACTTCCCCCACAATGTCATCCTGACCAGGCATTGGGTTGTCGTCGTGCCGAGGCGCGCCCACCGCTACAAGACCGTCACCATGAACGCCGTCGGCTTCATGGGCATGTCGTGGGGCCCGACCGACGAGCTGGTCAAGCCGTGGAAGGATGTCGGCCCGCTCAACGCCATGGCCGGGTGCGGTGTTCCCGTCGAGGAGGCCGACGACCCAAAGAACCGCCAGCACCCGCGCCGACGAAAGCTGCCATCGGTTGCTGCATGGGTCCGCGCTCGACATTGATATCAAGACGTGACGTGACGTGACCTCCCTTTTCCCTGTCTGGAATATTAAAGATAGAGGGGGCTTGCATTAGCGGACGAGAGAACATTGGCCGTGGTTGTTTGTATAGATAGATAGGATGCTCAGGTTTACACATGGACATGTATAACTAAGTAACTTTTCTTGAACTTTATCTCTTGACCTCTATCCCTGAAAACTCCAAGCGCCCGCCCAAAAGGATGCTATTAATCAAGACGACGAGGTGAAAAAAGAGATATAAAGAAAAAAAGAATAAAGAGAGAAAGAAGAAAAAAAAAAGAATAATTAAACATGATTCAATAAATGGCGAATGCTTATCAAGGAAACCAAGCCCGTTTGAACGAGGTTTAAATGTCGTAAATCTCATTCTTGGCCATGTACGTTTGGCACTCGGCCAACACCTTCACCAGGCCCGCCACCTCTTCGAGCCGGCTCAGGACCTTTTTGTTGCCGTCGGTAAAGCCCAGGATGGTGTACTTGATACCGGTGTCGGCGCAAAACTCTCTGACCATGCGCTGCGCCGTCCGGAGGTTATGCCTGGGCACTCGCGGGAACAGGTGATGCACGGCCTGAAACTGTAGCCCTCCATGAACAAAATCCAGCCAGGCCGGGCAGTCAACGTCCATGGTCGTCCGCAACTGCCTTTGCGGGAACGACTCTCCCTCGCCAAGGTCCGACGTCGACATGCCCCAGTGGCTCAGGGTGATTTGCACGTGGAGCGGCATCGTGATGATGTGGCTCACCAGCACGAAGGCGACTCGGATGGTCCAGGTCGGCAGGCTCCGCCAGAGGAGGCAGTAGCCAAACAGGAACCAGTAGCATGCCATAAAGGCGATCTCGGTGGGGCGGATCCACGAGGCCTTGTTGCCGTTCTTGCGCGAGATGGCCGTCGACCGAGGCGAGAGCACATGCAGCCACGACAGCAGGTAGAGGTTGAAGCGTGCGATGGCCATGATGGGGTAGTACGTGTACTGCTGGTACTGGACGAGGAATTCGGAGGCGGCGTCCCAGACGTACGTGAAGTTGTAGTAGGTTGAGTGAAGCGATTTGAAGAACGAAGGGCACGTGGCGAAAAAGGGGAGGTTCTGGATGTCGGGGTCATGTTCCTAGAGGAGAGAGTCAGAGTGGAAACGAGAGGAGGGTGGGTTAAAACATCAACGAACTGGGTGGTTGGTGATGAGATGGTGCACGTTGTGGCTGCTCTTCCACCACCCCATCGACAGGCCGCAGCAAAAGTCTGCAATGAAGATGGCGACCAGACTATCAAACACAAAGTTGTGCGTGATGGCACCATGGCCGGCGTCATGAGCTATGAACATTAATTGATGCTGGACGAACGCCAAGTTGTTAGTTGGCAACTTAGTTGGCAACCCCACACGCACAAGGAGATTCCGTCACCTACCCAGAACAGGCCCAAAAAGACAGCAGAGGTCATATACCACCCATGGCGCAGCGCAACCATCGACAGGGCAAACAAAACCCCGAAGCGGGCCATCTCCTCGCCATACTTGCCGTACGGACAGTCGTAGAGCCCCTCGGCGCGGATACGCTCGTGCAGGAGCCTGTACTTGCGGACAATGTCCTGCTGCACCAGGGGGTCCAGCGACGGATAGTCGGCAAACCCCTCGTTGACCCCGTTTCGGATCGCCAGCTCGGCGAATTCGGAGCGGGAAAGCTGTATTGGGGCGGCAGCATGGGCATTGGCACCATTTTCGGCACCCCGGGCGCGTGCCCGTCCCCGCAGGCGCTGGCAAGGATTGCCTGACGTCGGGGCTTTGTCGTCCATGTCGCCAGCGACGCTGCTGCACTCTGACGTGATGTCGCTAAGTGAGGTCGACGGGGACAGGTTGAACGAGGTATCGTTGTCGGTGTCGTCGTCGGCGTCATCAACCAAAGCGGCAGGGGTGGGCTCGGTGACAGCTTCATCGTCCTGCTCGTCAGGATGATAGACGCCTCCCCTGATTGGAGGTGTCATGTTGGTCCAGGGTCCGCTGCGTTGACAGATCCGACCGATCCGGAAGGCTTGCATAGTCTTGCTAGTGGCTTCACTGTGGTACCTGCATGAGATGTAAGATGTCGGAGTTAGCAACATTAAGCTTATCTTCCGAGACGAAGGATCCGACCGCCCGCCGCCCCTCCCTGCCTGAAAATATATAAGTTCGAAATGGTGCTGCGCTAGTTATAATAATCTTGGTTGCCAAGTCTTCTCTCCCTTTCTGTCTTTTCTCTTTTCACTTTTTCCAAAAGTATTTTTTTCTTCTTCTTCTTTCTTTTCTTTCTCTCTCTTTCTTTCCAATTTTTTCTCTGGGAAGGGGAGGATAAAAGAGAAGAACTGGGAAGCATTTACACTTTGATCTCGTCTGTGGCATCTCGGCCCACCATATGTTGGATCGCCAGCTGGCCGCCTGGGTGCTTGCTCAGCCATGAATCGAGACGAAGCACCATGCCTTCGAAGATGACGATTGTGTGGCCATCCGCAATCATGCCTTTTACAGCCCGCCGAGTTATGACACCATCATGCGTCATTAGAGCCGGTCAGAGTTGCTGCTGCTTGCTGATGAAGCAAGAATGCGAGAATGCGAGAATGCGAGAACGAGAAGAAAGATAAGGGGTCTGGCGATCGAAGGACGGAGGAGCAGAGCGATTGACGATTATGCTGAAAAAAATGACCGACGGATGGGCTTGAGGATAAAAAAACGAGTGGACTGCCCGAGGGATAAAAGGATGAGAGGATAAAAGGGGCACGGCGAAAAGGGAATGAAAGACATGCAAGCTTCGATGCTGCGCTCCAAATCCGGCTGGTGAGCAGATTTTTCGGCTCATGGGCGTGCAGGCTTTCGGTTGCTCCACAACTCAATGGCTTGACGCCACTGGACGTGAACATGGGTGCGAATCAATCTCGACTGACTGCTCCGTACTCCGTCTCCTGAGCTGGACACGAGGCAATTGCTGCGAGTCGAGAGCGGACCGGCGCAGTCTTGGATCCATCCAATATGGAAGGACGCACGCACGCATGTGTGCGTGTCTCTCTCTCTGCAGTGCGCCAGGCGAACGACACCAGGCGAGCAACCAGGCGAGCACCAGGCGAGCACCAGGCGAACAAGCAGGCGAATAACTGCGCCTCAACGACCTCTTGAATCGAGGCGTACGCGTGCGCGTACAAATTTCCAACTGGAGCAAGGATTATCGTTACGCCCAAGTGTGCGACGTTCCATCCAGCTTTGTTAGGCGAAGGGGCTGACGAATTGCAATTAACAGTGCTTTTTTGGCCCTACACCGCCGATACTTGCTCAGGTTATCTACCGTAACCCGTTCACACAAACTCCAGATTGTTCGATTGTGGATCATTGCCAATCTCCTGGGGGAGGGGAAGGGGAAAGGGATCCATCGAGAAAGGTCCATCGCGAAAGGGTGCTTCGAGAAAGGGTGCTTCGATAAGGGTGCTCCGAGAAAGGGTCCTTCGAGAAAGGGTGCTTTGATAAGGGTCCTTCGAGAAAGGGGTCATTTCGACTTGACGCACTCTGATTTCCACAAGGTAATGATTTGTGATTTGTCGGTGTGGATAACGAGAATTATTCTCGTCTCCTTTATGTCTTCTTTCTTCGACAGGAGACTGACTATACATATGGTTGCAGAGGAAGGCAGGTGGGGTTCGGTTCACTGCTCTTCCCTGGTGAAACCCAGAATTCTTGCTTGCACCTTCCGTGTTCCTCAAACAAAGAAAAAGGTATCTGTCCAGTCTAAAGTCTAGGTGCTTAAGGCCTAGCCAGTCCCCCGCTAGTCCCCCTAAGGGCTATAGAAGGCACTACCTCGTTATCAGGGCGTGATGGCGCTCGGCTATTGAAAGCCACTATCCAGCAGAACCCCTGGACGACGGTGGACGCGCCTGCCTCCAAGTGAATGAACGAACGAATGAATGATCGATCTGCTGCTGCGCGCCTTCCGCCCCGCGGATCCCATGTAGTCCAGTCTAGGATACAGTCTATCTAGATGCTCTTCTGTACAGCACACCAGATTTGCAACATTCTCCCCCTCCTCATCTCTGCGTCCTCCCCTACGCCGTATCAATTCTCAATCCCACTCTACTATCCAGGCCACGGCAAGGTTGGTTGGTAGGGGGGAGGAAAGGAAAAAAAAAAATAAAAAAATATGACTGTGGTTCCTGCGCTGCCACACCTGCGGGTGATTTCCCGGATCCGCCATCATGTCGACGTCCTCGTACCCAGCTTCCTGCTGCCTGCCCCGTCCCCGGCCCGGCGACCGCTCCCGGCGACGGCATATCTCGACGGCCTGCGCGGTGTTGCCGCCTTGATAGTGTACGTCTACCACTATCTGTACATGGCCTTCCCGCGCCTGAAAGCGGGCTACTCGACAAAGGAGACAGATGGCTGGGACCACCACCTCTTCTGGCAGCTTCCCATCATACGCAGCCTCCACTCGGGCCGCGGCTCCGTCGCCGTGTTCTTCGTCATCTCCGGCATGGTGCTCAGTCTGAAAGCCCTCACCCTGGCGCATCAACGCAACTTCGTCCAGGCTCTCGAGTCGCTCTCCCGGTCCACCTTTTGCCGCCCGTTCCGCATCTTCATACCGATTCTGGCCATCACCCTCGTCAGCGTGCTGCTGACCCGCTTTGATGGCGTGTTCTACATCCGCCACCGGCACAGCTTCGATGTGCCCCCGAGGGAGGATACCACCGTGGCGCAGATGGTGGGATGGGCCGGCAACATGACCGAACTCGCCGATTGGGTCCGCTTCATGCCGGCCGGGCGGCACATGTACAAACCCCCGTATGACATCTTTCTCTGGACCATTCCCATCGAGATGAAGGGCTCGCTGTACGTCTTTGTCATGTTGCTTGCCTTTCTGCGAACCATGTTTGCCGTCCGGTTTGTGGTTGTTGCGAGTTTGATGGCATACCTGACCAAGACGGGCGATCTCGACATGGGACTGTTCCTGCTGGGCATGATGCTCGCCGAAACCACCGCCATTCTCGCCGGCGGTCGCGAGCCCACGCAGCAGCAACAGCAGAGAAGCAGGTTTGCCGACATGGCGGCTTCCATTGGGGTCGTGATGCTGGGCGCAGTCGGGCTCTTGATGTTGGGCTATCCCGACGAGGACGACGAAAAGGCTTACGGATTCGCACGGATGCACCAGCACACCCCAGCAGCGTACCGGGATAACGGCTATCTTCGGCAGTGCTTCTGGCATGGCGTCGGCGCCATGCTGCTGGTCACGTCGATCGTCCTCTGCCCTTGTTGGGGCTCATCTGCGGCCTCGGCAAAGACAGAATACGAGTCGCTTCCCAGCACGAGCCCCCCCGTCGACACACCGATTGACCGGCCACCCGCGCAGCCGTTTTTGCAGCGGCCGTTTACGACGGCGTTTGCGCAGTACCTCGGCCGGATCTCGTTTGCGCTCTATCTCGTCCAGGGCGTCATCATCAAGACCATTGTGGCCCGGTATACCACGTCAGCGCGAGACCTGTTTGAGCAGGCCCAGGCGGACGCCAAGACGCTTTTGGAGTCCGGAGACAGGTATACGGCCGAGGCGGCAGCAGATGAGCTGATGGCAAATGCGTGGAGGCGGTACGGGCGAACTCAGGCGACCAGCATACTCTTGAGCACGGTTCTGCTGTTCTGGGCCAGCGACTTGTTCTATTGCTACGTAGACAGGCACGCCTCAGGGATTGGGAAAAGGATTGCAGCTTGGTGCTGGGTCCCTGCCAGCTCAGAGAGCTCATCTGAAAGGGGAGGGAATTTTGGTGTGTAAATGTGTGCGTGCTTGCTTGCTTGCTCCGTCATGGCATTGCAGGCAGACAGACAGGCAGGCAGGCAGGCAGGCAGGCAGGCAGGCAGGCAGGCAGACAGACAGACAGACAGACAAAGGACAGAATAACATTACAACAGCAAAAGGAGAGTGGACTGAAGGATGGATGATTGAGTGGTCGGCTCGACAGGTCTCGTTAAAAAAGTTAGATTGGCCAGATCAATCAAATCTGCTCAATGCGCCTACCCGCGCGCCTCCATCACTCCCACATCAGTGCCGGGCTTTGACACGCACGGGCATCATGTCCTTGGGACGCGCCGTGGCAGAACACTCGGGCGAAAACATCTGGTACGCCACCTCGCCCATCCAGGTTGGCGCACCCTCCTCGTACGCGCTCTCAAAGTCAAACTCGCGCATCGTCAGCGCGAGGATGAGCCGGAACTCCAGGCTCACCAGTTCCTTGCCTATGCAGGCGCGCGGCCCAACCTCAAACGGCCTCCACGCGTTCCTCGCTGCATACAGCGGGTCGGCCTGGTCGTGCACCGTCCAGCGCTCCGGGACGAAGTCGTGCGGGCGCGGCCAGTACCTCGCGTCCCGGCCGTTTGTGGACACGGACGAGTGTAGCATAAAGCCATGCGTTGGGTACCGCTTGCCTGTTTCCGGGTGGACGAGGAAAAAGTCCTCGGGCGTCTGACGGACGGAGCCCCCAACCGGCGGGAACAAGCGCAACGTCTCCTTGAAGACGGCCAGGGTGTACGGCAGCTTGTTGAGCAGGGTCGGATCCTCCGAGATGTGGTCGGCTGCGGCGTTTGGGTCATGCCCGAGGACGTCGTCATGTTCGGCCCGCAGGATGGCTGCCTTGTCTGGGTTCCTGTACAGCATCCAGTAGGCAAAGGCAAGTGCCGACGCCGAGGTATCGTGTCCGGCGAACACAAAGATCTTGATGTGCTTGATGGTGCGGTCGATAAAAGACTCGAGCACGGTTCCGCGCGCGGACGAAGATCGGACATCGGACATGAACGACTTGACGGCAAGACTGAGGATTGTCTGGGGGCCTTGGATCTTTTCAAAATCCCGCACAGTGTCTCGGATGCAGGGATCCAGTTGCTGGCGGATGCGTCGGTTGTAGAGCCAATTTGCCAGATAATTGATTGGGTTAAGCGTCTTGGCGAGGTTCATCTCAAGGTGAACCATGGTCAGTTGTTTGTTGAACGTTGCGATTAGCGGGTTGGGCGCGGACTGCTGGTGGAAACGCGTGCCACTTTATTATTTTATTTTATTTTTTTGGTCGCCATGTCAGTTGGCCGCACGGCAGGGAGGGATTTTATGTGTGTATATATATAATTGGAACTTACAGCACAGCGCGGCCGATGACGTCGATCGTGACATTGGTGGTCAGCTCTTGCAGCTTGACCGTCTTGTTGGTTTGCGCCGCCTCTCTCAACCTCTGGCGGAACACCAGCACCTCCTCGATAAATATCGGGATCATGGAGAGCAGGTTCTTGGCGGAAAAGCCGGGGTTGAACATGGCCCTCGCATGCTTCCACTCGCGGCCCTCGAGGTGTATAATGTCCTCGCCATTGGTGTAGGGCTTGAACTCCTTCTGGCCCTGGGCCCAGAACTTGGGCTGGCTGTTGACCTGCGTGAACTGCGACTGCATCTCGGGGTGGAACACGACGAGCATCGGGTACATGACGGGCCACATGTCGAGGTACATGAGCCCGCACTCGGCCACCGAAGGGCACTGGAGCTGCAGTTGCAGGAAGATCCAATGGCCGTTCAAGTCGCGCGGCTGTCCACTCTGAATGGCCAGCTTTGCTATGGTCCAGATGTGTCCAAAGACGATGGAGTGCGGGAGCATGGGCTGTATGTTGCATTGTGCATATGACGTTAGTCAAGAAAAGGCCAGTCATATATATATATGTATATGTGTGTGTGTGTATACGGTGGACGCACCAAACCGTGCTCTTTCTGAACACGCCGAAACATCATCCGCACCTGGCATAGGCAGACAAGAAAGTACCCGAACGAGACGAGGGCCACGCAGCCGATGCTCGTAAGCACCTGCGCGAGGCTGGGCGGTCCCGTGAGGTTGAGCGAGTCGACCATGTTGGCGACTGGTGCGGTTTCTGGAAAAGTCTTTGATTCTGGACGGGACTGTGGCGGACCATGGATTCAAATATCCAGAATCCCATGTATGCGGTCGGATTGTTCTTGAGGCGAGATGGAAGCCGCTGCTTCCGAAGTGATGGGACCATAATCACCGCATCGTAACTGCGGTTCGTCTGGCAGCCAACTGTTGTCATGTTTGTGATGGCCAAATTTGGAGATGTCGATTGGACCCACCTTGTATTGTAAATCGCCTCTCTCTTATTCGCCATATATCGCGTTGCTTCGCTGTGGCACCTGCCCGGCAACTGTCGACACAAACCCTTGGATAGGAATATCTATCTGCTACGTTTAGACGATGCAATTCAGAATTCAGGAAAAGGCAAAAGATGCAAAAGTCCACTTGGGGACACGTAGCACAAGCAAGTCTTGTAATGATCGATTTTTCGTACCGTGGCCAACGACAGCTTGTCCACGACAACACACGACAACACGACTCAGCAGCCGTGGTTGAATGCCGTTGTCGCTGCAAGGGAGAGGCGACTGTGTTTGATGGCGTGTTTACCTGACACGTACACGGTCGGTCATGTACGCACGCCAGAGTTTTCTTCTCGGTCTCGAGGATGTGAGCGAGTATCCAGATAAGATATGGGAACGGGAAAGCCGAGGGAACAAACCTGCTATCATGCATAGATATCTCAAGCCGACCGTGGGCACCCATATTGTTCTTTAATTGCTCCTGCGAGGACACTATTATTTACGCATTTATTTCTATCCATCAAAGCGGGGCCGACGGTCGACAACGGCTGGCTACGGGCGGGAATAGGGGCGGTCAGGGGAAGCAAGCAAAGGACATGTGTACGTACTATTATCTGGAAGTATTCAGGATGCCCCGATATGAGCCCGACCTCTTTCTTTTCCGTCATGGTTGTCGATATTGGATATTACACGGTCCCGGCAAGCGACGAGCATAATTTGGCTGAGAAAACATGGCCGTGTCTTCTCCTTTAGTCTGCCAGGCAGATTAAAAATCCGGCGTCCTTCTTTTTCTCAGCTCACCTCTTCCCAGATGCGTTTTTTTGGTTAATTTGTCTGATTGTCTGATTGTCTGATTTGTTTGACTGTGTTTATCATCGTTGATCCTCGCTCTTTCCCCAGCTCAGGTCCAGCCAGACGCTCCTTCCCGGTTCGACGTGCATGTCCGGGCAGGTGCATGTGGTGCTCGCCTTCCTATTATTATTTGTTCGTCTTATCATCTGATTTTCACATCATTTGATTGAGCGATTTGATTGAGCGATTTGATTGAAGGTGGCGAGGAAGAGACAGAGGGAGAGAGAGAAAGAGATAGACCTTTCCTTTACCTGTAAAGGCAGATGATAAATGGACAGTTAGCCAACTTCGATCCACCCCCCAAATCGGATCGGATCGGACTCGACTCGGACTCGACTCGACTGGACCTGGAGCTGGAGGAGAAAGGATCGCATCCTTCCTTCTGTCTGACCCCTTCTCGCTTCTTTGTCTGCCGCGCCCACAATGGCCATTGACGGCCCTGTGGCTCTTACTCGGGCCGCCCTGCGCGACCACGTCGAGACCCTCGACGATTATGCCGACGTCCACACTGCATACGGTCCCTTGAGCTCCCATCACCCAAACAACAACAACCAACGACATCTCCCCGTCCACCACCTCCATCCGCAATCGTCTCAGGTCCAATCGCAGGTCCGCTCCCATGCCCATCGGCACCACTCCTCGTCGTCCAATCACCTCGACGCCAACCTCAACGCCAACCACAACGCCAACCACAACACCAATCTTAACACCAACCACAACACCAATCTCAACACCAACCACAACACCAATCTCAACACCAACCTCGCTGCCGCCGCCGCCGCCTCGTCCGTGGCACCACTGCCTCACAAATGGGGCGCCCTCAGCACCACGGCCAGGAACCCCGCGGACCGGGCAGAGGAGCTCCGCGCGCGCTGGGACCTCGAATGGAGCCGTGGCATGCTCGAGTTACACCGGCTCGGAATAAGCGACGCCCTCTCGATGCCCGACCTCGTGGCCATGCCTCTGGGCATCGAGACGAACGAGCTGGAGCGCGCCTACGGCGAACGCGCCGACGCCGCCCTCGTCCACCCCTGGCGCCCCGCCAACTTTGCCCGCTACATGCAGGACGTGGCCTCCTCGTCCCACTTGCTCAGAGGTCCCACCGGCTCGAACCCCGTCACCGGCGTCGCCCACTCCGAGTGGCCTGACAGGCTGGACCACCTCGAGCGGCTGCTGCCCAGGATCAGGGCCCTGACGTCGGTTGCCTGGAACCAGGCCGAATTCGATGCCGGCCAGGAAAAGTGGAGGTCCGCCAGGAGGTGGGACGAGGACACGGAGCTGGACTTTGGGGACAATGCGTCCATGACGTCTGCCCAGGCGTCGGCCTGGATGAGGTTCCAGGCCACGTGTGAGGAGACCCACCTTGTCGACCCGAGGGGCGCCTTCGAGGTGCTCAGGGAGAGGCTTGCCTGGGCCAAGATGGCACCGGCACCGCGCCAGTGCCAAGACGTTCCGTCAGCCGACGCAGCCGTTGCCCCCCTCCTGCAGGCCCACCACTCCTCTGCTGTCATCAGCGCCAGCGCCAGCGCCCTCGTCAAGGGCCCCCCGCCGTCGTCAAAGCTCTCCCACGCAGCCGCCGCCCACGCATCCGACAAGACGAGACGCATTCGTGCTTCGCCTTCCCCGCCTGATACCCCTCCTACCCAAACCCCGCCAGCCGCCGGGCAGGCCGTCGGGCGGCAGGAGCAGCAGCCGAGCAAGCCGGCCGTCGTCGACGCTCTCTTCAACGGAAGCGTCAGCTCGCTGGGTCGGTCGGTGAGCATCCCCGCTCGCAGCGACGTGGTCGACGACGTGTTCGGCCCCCACCCGGACGATCACCACATCCCAATGCCGCCGCACGTCGGCGACAACGCCTTCCTGCCACCCCTGACGGATGGCATCCTCAAGACGGACCCTCGCACCCGCTCGCGCAAGGTTACCACCATCGCTCCCGCCCATCGTGTCGTCGAGTCGTTTACCGAGGTCTCTGCCTACCTTGCGTCTGCCTCGTACGTTGCGAGCCTCTGCGGCCCCCCGCTGCGCGACATGGCGTATGGCGTCATCATCGTGCCCGCGGGCGAAGAGTCGCTCCTTCTCGGAAACTGGCGTGGTGAGCACCACCAGCACCACCACCAGGATGCCGACGGCCAGTACGTTCGCAACTTCAAGCACGAGGTTCTCGAAAAGAGCAGGGCAATCAAGGAGGAGGAGAGGCGGAGGGAGCGCAAGGCAAACATCCAGGCCAAGGACGATGCCATGGCGCGGCAGGCAGAGGATAGGGCCGAGGCCAAGAGGCTCGACATGCTGAAGAAGAAGGCTCTCGAGGAACAGCGGCCAACCACCCCGACGCCCAAAGACGTCTACGTCGCCTCCAAGTCGGAGGATCTCTTTCAGCCAACCACCTCCAAAAGGATACGGCAGGCCGATCGTGGAGAACGCGCCGCCGCCCGTCGCGAGAGCCAACGCGAGAGCGTCTCGGGTGATGCTGGGCCCTCCAGGAGGAGCAGGGCAGACCCTGACATGGATCAAGGTGCCAGCCGAGGCCCCGACGCCGGCGACCCGCTGACCCCTCCACGCAGCGACTCGAGGCTCAACGACGACCGTGCCAAGACGCCAAACGCGGCGACCCGGCTCTCGGGCGAACCCCGGCCTTCTCTCTCCCTGTTCCCGCGCCGGAGCACGTCGGTACGCGATGGCGGCCCACGCGAGCCCCTCGTCAACCGCTACGGCGAGGTGGTTGCCCAGTCGCCCATCAACATGCAGCCCCGCCGTCCATCGCTTCTGCAGCCTGCGGCCGACCCCGGCGGCGTCATGCGCCGACACAGCGACCGCGGCCGCAAGGACGGTCCCGCCGTCGTCGTCCGGACGGACCGCTCGCCCCGCAGGAGGCACCTCGCGAGAACGGGCACCTCGGGCTCCATGTCTATTCCCAGCTACGACGGCGGGTTCCGGGGGAGAATCAAGAGGCTCAAGGGTCGGATGGGGCTCGACTGAGAAACCCCGCGCGGCAGCTTTTGTGTAATGATGCTACGAACATTTGGGTGGTGTTTTGAGGTTTTGGACGGCCATTGCGAAGCACCGTCAGCCATGGAGGCCTGGCGCAGCAAGCATGGTCCGGGGGGCATTTGCATGGATACATGGTTGGTTTGGGTATAAAGAATTCTTGCAAGTTGGCGACATAATGCAGCTGGTCATCTGACATTGAATAATAAGTATCAAATCGGAAGTGTCAAATCGTGGTAATCGTGAAAGGGTTTTTTTGGTTGATTGCTCGTGTTCGTTTTTCTTATTTAATAGACATGGAAAGATTCGAATCTCGCCAATGCTATTCACGTGATAATTTGCACGTTATGCAACGCAATGTCTCAGCCATGATATTATAAATAGATATGTAATATACTAGGGTCTCGGAAAGCAAGGTTTTGACTACATGACTACGGGCCGCTCTCGAGGAACTAGGCCGAAAGCCTCCCGGTCAGTCTGTCCCGTATCCGCCTAAGCCGACCTAGAATGCGTCGGCCGAGTCCCTGCTTTCTCCTGGAATTAGCCGTGGTTGGGGCAGACGGAACCGCGGGAGATGGACCTGCGAGAGCTGGCGCGGGTCGCGATGCTGCCATGACTGACGGGGGGCTCTCTGCTGCTGGAGCACCAACGTCGGCGCGGCTGGCAGTCATGTGTTGTGATGGCTGTTGCTCCCCATGCCGACGCTCTTGGAGGAGAGGAGGAATATGGTCGTTTCCGGGCGATACGTTGTTGTGGTTGCGGCGGCGGTCATGGTTGTTGACTGCGGAGTCCTCCTCCTGGGGATGGGCAGGCATTCCCAGGTGGTGGGGGAAGTCGTGGTGGTGGCCAGTTTCGCGACCAGCTGCTGCTTCGGTCCCACGTATATTGCGGTATTCCACTTGACCAGGCTGTATCGCGGCGGCTGGGGCATGTTGGCCAGAATCAAGATGGTGCGGCGTGCCGGCGGGGAAACATGGACCGTCGGCGGGAAGGAGATTCGGGTCAATGTGCACCTTTGCACCGGTGGCATCGAGAGCGTAGTGGCGGGCGGGGAGAACCTCTACATCGGTGACTGGCAGGATGTGATGGACGACGTCGTAGTGGTGGAGGTCCCTGTGTATGCGCTCCTCCCTGACTTGATGGACGTCTCTGTTGACAGTCTCGTGCGTTACGGCTGCAGGTGCATTGTTACTTATCAGGAGACGTGTCTTGATCAACGTTGACTGGGGGACAACGAACCTGGGGCCTGGCGAGCGTCCATCGTGGTGAATTGGAGGTTGGGTTCTTCTGGCGTCCCGACCCCGGTGCCGGCATCGGTCATGGTGCTGTACATGCTGGCGTCGCTGTCGGGGGTGGATGGGGTTCTTCTGGCATTTTCCTCTGTGCTGGCAGGCAAGGCATCGCTGTTTTGTGGCGCGGAAAAGGCGCGTTCCTTGGTACGGCGAGGAAATCCTGACTGCTGGTCCAAGGCAGACGACATGGTGACTGGAAAGTTTACTGGGACGAGTAGGATTGATTGATACAGGGTGCTGTCAGTGACGAATGCTGTGGGACAATAATATCAGGGTTGGATGGGGGGTCAGGTAGTGAGATGGTAAGATGAAAGCCAGCAAGTCGCCTCCCCAGATTGGCTACCAGTTATGATGTCACGATCGAATGGATGGTTAAATGACTATATTGTGGTGGTATATTAGCGGTGGTGGGTGGCAAGTGAAAAAAAGGATATGTATGACATGTTTAGAGTTTGCAGAATCGACGGATGGCGTCGCGGCACTCAACGTTGGGGCCAGGCTTCGTCATTGTGAATCAGTAACTTGCGATCCGGAGGATACCTGGGATCGTACCTGGGATCAATGGGCAGCGATCATTCGTCCGATGCCCAGGTGGCAGATGGCGAGATGATTCGACTCGACGATGGCTAGGAAGTAGGAGCTACGAGCTTGCAATAACGTCGTCAGGCGTCCCACCGATCGATTTCGATTTCCCTGACGCAGGCGACACCGGCATCTTGGGAGGCAACTTCTGATGATGGTGTCCACGGCTGTTGTCGGCGTCTTCCGTCATCAGCAACTCGATCTGGTCATCCATCGGCCATGACGATATCTCTGGTCATTGGTTCCACTTTTCATATTGTGCCCGACTTTGCTGGCCATATATTTGGAGGCCCCCCAGATTATGAACTCTTCTCAGATCTCACTCTCTACCACTCTCTGCTACAACATTCACATCTACTATATTCTTCACTACTTTCTCACATCTTAGATTCCTAAAGTGCCACGATCGGTATCTAACCAACACACACACACACAATGGAGAGTGCAAAGGCTGCCGTTTCCTCGTTCCTAGGCCATGAGGGCAAGCACACGACCACAGTTGACGAGACGGTGAGGCCTGCCGTCCAGCAGGAGCACGTAACGCCCACGCGTCACGAAAATGTCAGCTCCGCCATCGACCGCGAGGTCCACCAGGACCACCACCACACCACGGTGCAGCCCGTCCAGGACAGAGAGGTCCTGCCCGAGAAGCACAAGCACAACATGGCAGACGTCGAGCACAGAGAGATCCGCCACGGCAATAACAGTGCCATCAAGGGAAAGCTCGAGGCCGAGGCCGCCCAGTTCAAGAACAGCCGTGACGTTGGCGCGACGCAGCACACGCGGTCGGTCGGTCCCACCACCGTGGGCGAACATGTTCACCACCGTCAGTCTTGTTTTCTTGTGATCAAAATGATGTTGATGACACCAACTAACCCCCGGCAGACGTTCACGAGACGATCCAGCCCGTGGTCCAGAAGGAGACCATCCAGCCTGAGGTCGTCCACAGCACCGTACCCATCCACGAAGTGCACCGCTACGAGGCCAAGCACCACGCTGGTACGACCATGCCAGCCGTGTCGATAGATGAGTTCAAAAAGTCTGGCGGCGTGCTCGGTGGCGAGAACACGGGCACCAACACCTTCAGAGGCGAGCCTCGTGACATTGACACTGCGCTTGGCAAACACAATGCTGGCCGCAAGTAAAACGTGCGAATGGGGGGCATATTAACGCATCCACTTGCTTATTATGGCGTTGGAACGAGTGGAACAAGAGGCCGTAGCAGATAGGAGACCTCGTAGTTTAAAACCCGTCTTTAATTCTCGTCCTACAAGTCTTTTAATGCTCATCGATTAATCATCCTTTAATTATCGTACTTAACTCACGTGCTTTGTCTCGCACTCAAGTCTTAATTCTCATCCTTTGAGTCCTTCAATTCTCCCTTAATTCTCCCTTTATCTCATCCTTTGAGTCCTTCAGTAGCGATCCCACGACTTTCAAGTCTCTTCTTCACTGTCGCTTGTGCAGCAGGTACTTGTTGCTGATGGCCTTTAGGGCGCGGCCATCCAGGACGTTGCGCAGAACAATGCCCTCACGCATCGGGGCTTTCATGTCCGGCCCCATGGCCGGGCCGTCGGCGCGGGCAACCAGCTCGTCGCTGCAGCGGGCAATGTCTCTGAGTTTTGCGTATCCCAGCACGGGCACGTGACGCATGGCGAGGACGGCGTCGGTGCGCCTCTCGACCTCGCGCGGGGGCACGGTGGCCATGGCGTCGAGGTCGACCATCTTGAAGACAAACAAGTCGTCCTGGCCGCTGGCAGAGTCGCGGCAGAGCTCGGCCTGGATGAGGACGTTGCGGCCGACGGCGTCGAGCTTGGCGGCGAGACGGAGCCTGCGCACCAGCGGCCAGGCGGCGCCGCAGTCGTCGGGGGCGAGGTCGTGCTTCTTTGTGCACACGCCGAGGCGGCCGCCCGGCGTGAGGCAGGGCGAGCGGCGGTCGTCGTCGCCGACGGCCGGCAGCGAGAGGTAAAAGGGCGAGTCGCGGCGCACCCAGTACACCGACACGGCCATGCCGTCCAGCTTGACCGTCTCCTGGAACTCGGCGTGCTGGTACTTTGCGAAGAAGAGGGGGGGCACGTTCTGGACGCGCTCCAGATCGGTCCTGGCGACAAAGGCCGGCGGCGCGCCCAGGGAGCTGAGCTGGCGGCCTTTGGCGGCGGCGGGCGGCTGCCACTTCTTGATTCCCAGCACGGCGGCGAAGTCGACGGCGCGCACGTCGGCGAGGGCCGCGTCCATGCCGCCGAGCGCCGCAGCACGCCTGTCCAGCTCGCGCCGGACCTCGGGGAAGCCGGCCAGCGAGAACACGACGCCCTGCGACAGCTGGCTGCCGCACATTGTGGAGCGGACGTGGTAGCCGACGCTGCCGTCCCAGGCGGTGAAGGAGCCGGCGTAGTCGCGGAAGCGCGCGTCCGAGGCGGGGAGGAACGAGTCGATCTCGCAGTAGAGCACGGCGTCGCCGACCTTGTGCGCGCCGTGTTTGCACGCGACCTGCCACTGGTCGACTTTGCACAGGGTGTAGCCGGTGGCGGGGATGCGGCGAGTGGCCGAGACTGTGCGGACGGTGGCGAGCCTGCGCAGCGGAGCGTGGGGGGGGGATGTCATTGCAGAGAAGCAGCGCGCTGATGGAGAAGAGCGAGGTTAGAGGAAGAGCGAGTTTAGAGGAAGAGGAATGAAGAGAACGAGAAAGTTACCAATAAAGAGGAGAAAAAGTCTGCCAGCGAAGATGGGTGGCGGTTGATCTCGTAGAAGACGTAATATTATGCAAGCAATTGAAGCAATTTATAAACGCAGTCTGGAGAATGCGGAAGGCGCAACTTGCTCAGGCAGATTGCCCTGCGGCGGCCAATGCCAGCCAGCACTCGGCCAGGGAGGGCGCTGATTAGGTGCCATGGAACAGGCATTGGGCACGCCGAAGCCCAGAGATGGAGGCGCAGGCAGAGGGACAAATGCCCAGCAAAAGCTTCACCGTTGCCCGATCGGGAGTAGCGTGGGCGGCTGGGCCCACCTGCCGCCGGACGTGGCGTCGGATAACACGTGCGACCTTTGATTGGGTGTCGCGATAAGGAACGCGCTCATAGTTTACATAGCATCAATCATTCCTTCTTTCTTTCTCCACGTGGCCAGTCCACAACTCTCTACTCCTTCGTCTACTATTTCGACTATCGAACTCGACTATCGAACTCGACTATCGAACTCGACTTTTCGACCTCGAACTCGACATCTGCAATGGAATCCTCCCCCTCCCCGCTGCCGCACATCCTCCCTTCGAACCAGAGCACCGTTGCGGCAGCCAGCTCCAGATCAAGCCTGCCGTCGCCTGTGGCAGCTGGGCCTCTGCAGGCACTCGAGCCCGGGCCCGGCCCGCTGAGGCATCCGCGGCCCATGACGGCGGCGGAGCTGCACACGCAGATGGAGAAGGAGCAAGAGGCCATGGTACGCAACTCTCGAGGCGGTGCCCCATTTGGTCGGTCGGTCGGAGTTGCTAAAGCAGACAATGATCAGGTCAATCGGCTCTCGCGCGAGCTCTCGATGGTGCGGGCCGCAAACAATGCGTCGGCCGCGTCCAACGCGTCCTCCAACGCCAGCGGCGCCGACGCAATCGCGCCCCCGTCCATCGTCGACTCCCACCTCTTCTCGGGCCCGGTGTACAGGACGCCCTCGCGGCGCCACAACCGCAGCTTGTCCAACGCGAGCAGCTCCCGCAGCACGACGGCCGCCGTGGCCGGCTCCGCCGTGTCCACGCCAGCGCCGCCGGGCGTCCGGCCCTCCCCGCATGTGCCCGTGTCCATGTCGCGCCAGAGCAGCGCAACGTCGATGCGCCAGTCGTCGTACAGCCACCACCACTACAGCATCCCGGGCTCCGCCCCGCAGGGCTACGCCGATCCCAGCCTCTCGTCGTACTTTCAGCGGGACCGTCTCGCGCAGGCGACGACGACGACGACGGGCTGTGGGCCCGGCAGCGCCGCGGCCTCTGCGTCGGTGGTGTCGACGCCGGCCGGGATGCCGTCGGATCTCTCGCGGCTCGAGGAGACGGCTTTCTACAGGGCTGAGCTGGATGCGGCCAGGCGCGAGAACGAGGCCCTCAAGGCCAAGATCCGGCAGCTGGAAAAGATGGTTCGCCACCGCCGCACCAGCGACGCCAGCGTCACCAGCGCCGCCCCGGCCCCGGGCTCCTCCAGCACGCAGGCGACGGCTGCCGGGCATGCCAGTCTCCCGCACCTGCTGAGGGAGCAGCACAGCAAGCACCTTTCTGCGCCCAGCCTTTCTGGGAGCGTGGGCGTGGGCGTGCCCGAGGAGGAGGTCAAGGTGGGCGAGAGCGCCGCCAGCGCCGGCCTCGGCACGACAGCACCGGCCAGCTGAGGCGTGCTGGCGACATGAGTGGGCAAATGATGTGGCCCAGGAAGAGGCACTGTTTGAGCAAATTCTTGCTCCTATGAGACCAGGGCGTTATGGGAACGATTAGTCTTTTTGACAGCAATGCAATTCCCGGCACTGCTGGGAGTGATATCAAAGTCGCCTGAGATATTCACCGCCTTTAATTGGCATGACGTAATAAGATCGGTCGATCGATCGAGCAAATAAAAATCAGCACCTAAAATAATACCAACAAATCGTCCAAGCGCGCGCCTTTGCAATGCTCGAAATAAATCGAATCCCACGTCAATTAGAGGAACAAAGAGAGAAAAAAGACCCACAACCTCGCCGCAATCAGGCCGTCTGTGCCAGCCATCGCCACACAGCAGAGCCCAAGTGGCCTCGATCTGATCTCGCTGACGAGTGAGGCTGCGACCAACTTGCAAGAAAAGGAACGAGTGAGGCCGGTCCAAGGCCTAACTTGGAGGAGGATAAACACATGCAAGATGAACAGATAAATATCGGGCTCGGATGAAGGAGCGACCACGCTTCCTTTTCCCCCATCGTACATGTCGCCAAGCCAAGAACGTACAGAACAAGGAAAGAGAGAGACAGACACCCATGGCCTCGTTCGTCCGCGCGCTCGCACCGCTTGCTCTCCTCCTCGTCCCCGCTGCTGGCCTGTACACGCAGAGCTCGCGGACCTGCGCCGACGGCTCCATATGCCTCGTCTCGTTCCAGTGGTGCTCCGGCGACGGCGAATGCGACTACCCGTCCGACGTGACGCCCCTCAGAGACACCACGGCCGAGGGGGACGGGCTGGGGGGGCTGGACGCCGCCGACGTCTATGACATTGACTGGACCGGTGCGAGGGAGGGCCAGGACGTGAGCATAGAGTGGGTGCTCGCGTCGGGCAACGGGTCGGGCAACGGCCGGGTGCTGTGGAAAACAAGTAGGTTCCCAAGAGAGTGATGTCGACATGCAGACATGCTGACGTCGTTCGCGCAGCATCCAGAACGCCGCCCTACCAGTTCAGACCGGCCGACATCATGGCGTCCAGCAGAGACATGCCCGTGACGCAGCTCGTGACGCAGGCGTCGGAATCGTGCATTCGGCTCACGCAGGCGGCCGGCGGCGGCGGCCCCAGCACCAGCGACGCGTCGCAGCCGTTTCTGCTCGTCGACCGCGCCGTGCTCGACGTGTACGGCGCCTCCCGCTACGCGGCCGGCAAGCAGGACGCCGCCAACTCGTGGCGCACCGGCGTGGGCGTCGCCGCGGGGCTCGCGGGGCCGGCGCTGCTGGCGCTCGTGTGGTGGACCACGCGCAGGTACTACTACACATACTACATTGGCAGCAGCCGGGGGGAGTACGGCATGGTCCACGGCGGCATGATGCGGGGGGGCGCGCACCGGGGGAGCGTGGGGTACGTCAAGGGCTACGGCGGCATGGTGGACCAGTACGGCAACCCGATGCCGCTGGGGCAGGTCGGGTACACGCAGTACTGAGCAGTATTTTGAATTCTGACGATGTTTGAAAATATGTCTGGTCACGTGAGCATCACGTGATGTATCCTGCAACGCATCACGTGGTCTGTGGTTTTCTGCTGATATATCACGTGAGAATCACGTGATATATCACCGACATGTTAGTCACACAACTCATCACGTGGCCTGTCGGTTATTTTTCCTCTGAAAATCATTTATTTATGCTACCCCTTCTATGTGTACACCACAGCGCTGTGCGAGCGCGGATTGAACGCACCATAGACGACCTGCACGCTGCGCTCAGCATCATTCACGGCATGGCAGGTCCGGCCGTCGGCCGTGATGCTCACCTTTGCGCGCTGCGGCACCGGGTCGAACCCGCTCTCGACGTACCGGGGCCTGCGCTGCACGTGGCCCGTTCTCGTCGGGGGCGCCTGCGACGCAAGCCAGGCGTGCCCGGCCGGCACATCGCCGACGTGGAGACGAAACGTGTCGAGCGCCGAGGCCTTGTAGACCGAGTGCATTGGCTCCCTGGCGGGCGTGCTGGCGGTGGTGTGCTGTTTCGGCATGTCGGGCTTGTGTGTGGGCTCTGGCGGTGGAGTGACGGCTGCGATTGCGGTTCTGAGCCTGGGGGCAAATGCGTTGCGGATTGCGCTGAACATGGCTGGATATATCGTCGTTCTCTTATGCGCGTCGGCGACAATAGAACGACAAGATCAAAGACGACAAGATCAAAGACGACAAGATCAAAGAATGGGCTGATGACAATGGATCACAGGTCTTTGCTGGCTGAACGGCATTGTGTTTATTGTTGGAGGACAAAGAGACAAAGAGAAGGAGGAAGAGAAGGACGAAAAGAAGGACGCAAACAAGGACGAAAACAAGGTTGCAGGAACCTGCCAAGGTTTGACTATGAATATCAAAGTTACGACTGTGAGTTCAGCCAGGCCGCCGCCCCCCTCCCCGCCACCTTGCCAAACACGACGCACTCGAGCAAACTGCTCCCCCCCAGCCTGTTGTCTCCGTGAAGACCTCCGGTAATCTCGCCGGCCGCCCAGAGCCCCTCGATAGGCTCGCCGGTGTCGCTCGCCAAAACTCGGGCCTGGCGGTCGAACGCGGCGCCGCCCATGGTGAAGTGCACCACGGGCGTGACCTTGCCCAGGCACACTTCCTGGTCCCGGTTCGCCTCGCCGGCGGCCAAGGTCCAGCGCCCAAAGGCTCCCCTCCCAAACGCAGAGTCCTCCCCCGCCGCCACGGCCGCCGCGTACCGGTCGATCGCGTCCACCAGGTTGGCGTCGTCGAGGTCGCGCACCCTGACCTTTTTCAGGAGCCCCTTGGACAGGTAGAAGGCGAGGTGGCCGGCCATGGAGCGGCACGCCCCGGGGTCCAGCAAGATGGTGGCGTTCCACTGGCGGATGCTGCTGCTGCCGTTGTATTTGTCGTCGCCCCCCGACGGCAAGGCGGCCATGATGGCCCGGCTCACGTGGTCTCGGGTTTGCATCTCGTTGACGAAGCGCCTCCCCGAGACGCCGTCGAGGAGGATTGCGCCCTCGCCGCGCAGCGCCTCGGCGGCGAGGAACTTGTATGGCGAGCCCGGGTCGTTGGGGTCGACGAACCCGGTCGGGTGGATCTGCACGCTGTCCATGTCGACGAGGGCGGCCCCGGCCTGCTGGAGGATGGCGTGGGCGCCTGGGCGGGGGTCGTTTGTCGAAGGGATGCCGGCCAGATCGGGTCGGTGTTTTGCGAGCAGGCCGTGGGCGTCGCCGGCGAAGCCGCCGGCCGCAAACACGACGGCGCCCCGAATCTCGTGCGTCTGGCCGTCCTGCACGTAGCGGACCCCGCCGACACTGGCGTGGTGGTGGTGGTGGTCGTCGTCGGTGCGTAGCGGTAG
This sequence comes from Tympanopsis confertula, assembly GCA_026745395.1. NCBI lineage: Eukaryota > Fungi > Ascomycota > Sordariomycetes > Coronophorales > Scortechiniaceae > Tympanopsis > Tympanopsis confertula. Next base: position 71,260 of record JAOYNU010036640.1, on the reverse strand, counting down.
CAGAGACGTCACCTCGGCCAGACGGTCGAGCTTGAAACGGTCTCCAAACGCGGCGAGCTTCTCCAGGAGGCGCACGACAATGTCGGCTCCGGGGGGGGTCCTGCCGGCGCCACGATGTGTTCGGGGGACCGAATGGCCCCCGAGAGGCGCTACGACGCCGAGGTCGACGCCGATCTCGTCGACGAGCCACGAGACAGCGGCGGCCGAACTCGTCGTCAGCGTCTCTATCAGGCCCCTCCTGTCCACGAGCGCGGCTGGCGACTGTGGCGTGAACCTCGCGCCGGCAGACTGCACCGTGTCGCGGTAGAAAAGCTCGTCTGCAGGAATGCCGGCAGCGCGCTGGAATCTTGTGCCGGCGCCGTTGATGCCGGACGATGCCTTGATCGAGTTTCCGCCAGGCCTCGGGGCGCGGTCGAGCATGCGCACCGAGGCCCCTGACTTGATGGCCTCGTAGGCAGCAGACAGGCCAGCGAGGCCGGAGCCGACGACGATGACAGGCTGGGGGGGCATGGGGAGAAGAAGACGGTGGTTGTATGCTTGTATGATGGATGGATCGACCAAGGGGGAGGGGGAAGAGGGGCTGTTATAAGCCAGGGCTGGTCGTACGATATCCACGTGTTTTCGTTTCGGAGGCCGCCTTTGAGGGTTAGTATGAAACGCAGCGTCAGCGTCACCAAGTTATGTAGCATCAAGTAAAAGTAAAGAGTATAAGTAAAAGTAAAGAGCATAAGTAAAAGTAAAGAGCATCAAGTAAAAGTAAAGAGCAT
>JAOYNU010036640.1:0-70393 GCA_026745395.1 Tympanopsis confertula | reverse complement strand
AAGTAAAAGTAAAGAGTATAAGTAAAAGTAAAGAGCATAAGTAAAAGTAAAGAGCATCAAGTAAAAGTAAAGAGCATAAGTAAAAGTAAAGAGTATAAGTAAAAGTAAAGAGCATAAGTAAAAGTAAAGAGCATCAAGTAAAAGTAAAGAGCATCAAGTAAAAGTAAAGAGCATCAAGTAAAAGTAAAAGAGCATCAAGTAAAAGTAAAAGAGCATCAAGTAAAAGTAAAGACCATCAAGTAAAAGTGCATCGAAAAAAACAGTCTAGTCGGATTGATGGCACAAAATTCACCCTGCCACGCTATGCCCTGCCACGCCATGCCGTCCGTACATATCTAGAACCGAAAGCGCTCGTGCTCCATGAGATCCCACACGCCCGTGATGATGGCGGCCTGCTCCTCCTTGCGGGCGTTTCTGACGCAAAAGTAGCTGCGGCCCTCGAGCGTGGCATGCCACTCTCCGGGGTTGGCGCCCACGACGGTGCCGCCGGCCTCCTCGACGATGAGCCAGCCGGCGCACACGTCCCACACCCAGCAGCCGCCCTCCCAAAAGGCGTCGAGCCAGCCTGCGGCGACGTAGCAAAAGTCGAGGGCGGCGCTCCCGCTGCTGCGCAGGCTGTGGACCATGGCGCCGCCCTGGGCCTGCGAGGTGAGCAGGGCCATGGCGACGTGCGAGCGGAGCGCCCAGTTGGGGCCGGCGCGCTCGCTGCCCCACTCGACGGCGACGAGGGCGTCGGCGAGGCCGGGCAGGGGGCGGGCGCTGCCGCTGCGGACGGGGAGCGGCGTGGGCTTGGCGTCGCCGCGGCGGAGAAAGGCGCCCTGGCCCCTGATGGCGGAGAACGTGTCGTCGCGCGCGGGGTTGTAGACGACGCCGACGACGGGCTTGGCCTCCACCGTCAGGGCGAGGCTGACGGCGCTGTTGGGGAAGCCGTGGATGAAGTTGAGGGTGCCGTCGATGGGATCGCACACAAACGTCGGGGCGCGCGTCAGCTCCTGGCCCGCCTTGGAGGATTCCTCGCCGAGAAAGGCGTACGACGGGTAGGCCGCCTCGATGCGCGAGCGGACCATGTCCTCGACGGCGCGGTCCGTCTCGGTCACGCGGTCGCACGTGTTGCGCTTGGTGCCGGAGCCGTCGCCGGCGGCGGGATCGGCGGCGCGGATCATGGCGCCGGCGGCGTGGGCGAGGCGGACGAGGAAGTCGTGGATCTCGAAGAGGGGGAGGGACATGTCGAGGTCGGGCGGCGTGGGGGGGGGGGAGGGGGAGGCCATGGATGGTGAGTATGAGAGGGTATGGGATATGAAGAGGGTATGAAGGGGTATGAAGAGGGTATGGGATATGAAGAGGGTATGAAGGGGTATGAAGAGGGTATAGGATATGATGAGGAGGGATATAAAGAGGTATGAAGAGGGATATGGGATATAATAAGAGGGTATGATGCAGCTGTGCTCGAGAAGAGGCAGGACGATGTAGAAGGAGGAAGCCTTTTATTATTTTTGAATGTGGAATATTTTAATATTAATATTGATATTGATATTAATATTATTATTAATATTAATTTAAATATCCGATTCTTTACGGAAGGTGCCAGCTTGCCCAAACAAAAAAGGAAGGAAGGATACCAGGTGTGACTGCCAGATCAAAATTGTGATTTGGTTGATTGCAAAGTCCAGGCCAGCGGCTACGACGAGCAACTTGGACAAAGCAACAAACAAGACAATCACGACAAAGACATCGACAAATCAGGACAAATCAATAGTGCTGTGCTGATGAGTTGGCTGAACGCCACCACGCCACGAATCGGCGGCGACCGGTCAAAGACTTTGAAAGGCGGCCCTGCGCTCTCGACCGCCGGCCGTCCTTGGCCCGGAGCTGGGGACAAAGCAGGCACAAAACAAGGCCGCCGCGAATAGCTTCGTGGTTGGTTGTTGGGCACATAAAAGAGGGGACGTGGGGGCACAGCCAGCCTAGGGTGAGGCCAATGTGGCAACGCCCTTGTCCGCTTGTTTCTTGTTTGCTAACTTTTTATTGCTTCAAAATGGTGCCTTTTCCTGCTCGCTTTGTCCACTCGCATCAGCCATCATGGCCCGCTTCCTCCTGCTCACCTATCAGCGCGTCGGGTCCAACCTCCTCATGCGCCTGCTGAGCGACCAGCCAAGCTTGAAGTATCTCCCCCCCCACCAGGCCACCGACGACTCCGACATCACTGGCTACTTCTTCCTGCCCATGGTGGTGTCGCCGGAGCTTGCTCCCCTCGTGCAAACCAAACCCCAGGCAGAGTGGACCCCCAGGGACAGGACAGTGGTCGAAGCCGGCCTGGCCGACTGCTTCGCCAACCTGTCCTCGTTCCTGGACGACGCCGAATCCGAGCGCAAGGACGTGCTCGTCAAGGAGCACGTCTGGTTCATGCTCGACCTTGCCGTCCAGGACTGCTTCCTCACCACGGGTCACGTCACCGACCACAGAGACGGCGTGTGCTTCCCCTCGCCGTCCTCCGAGAGGGGCCCCAAGAACATCACGATCCTGAGCGACAACTTCCTCGATACGTGGCGGCCTGTCTTTCTGATCCGCCATCCGGCCAAGACCGTGTCGTCCCAGGTACGCGCCGACCTTGGCGACTCGCCCGACGTGGAGACGTTCAAGTTCGGCATGCCGTGGGAGCTCGCCGTCAACTTTCTCAAGAAGCGCACCTCGCCCACCTTTTCGCGCATCATGTACGAGCACTTTGCCAGCCGGCTCGAGCCTGGCTCCGGCTCCGGCTCCGGCTCCGGCTCCGGCTCCGACAGGACCCCCATCGTGATCGACGCCGACGACATCATGGATCCCACCACCGGCGCCCTCGATCGTCTCTGCGCCCAGCTCGGCCTCGACCCGGACCGCGTTCTGCGGTCCTGGCCGGCCGCGTCCGAGGACCGCAAGGCCGCCAGGTCCAACGATTTCCTCAGACGGATGCAGCACACCATTGACAACTCCACCTCCATCCGCCCTGCCAAGTCTGCCCAGGGGCTGGACTTGGACCAAGAGCTCGCCCACTGGAACAAGATCTATGGCCCCGAAATTGCCCGTGCCATGGAGGGTGTTGTCGGCGCATCCCTGGATGACTACGAATTCTTGAGGCAGAGGAGGATTTAGATGCATTGTACATTTGATCAGATTAGATTAGATGTGTATAAATCCAGATGATCTTGACAGTCTCGTTCCTTTGGAATGCCAGAGCCGTCTTCGTCGCATTCCATTCCAACCCAACCCGTTTCCATCAAGCAAGACCTTTGTTCGCTGACTGACCCCATCACGGCCTGCCTGTTTCCGGCGGGCTCTTTGTCTGCCCATCACCATGCCGCGCTCGAGGACGGATCCATCCCATGACGAGACCTCGAGTCACTCAAAGAGAAAGCCGTCCTTTGACCTCGTCCTCAACCGCTCGCCATCCCATTTGACTGCCAAGCCATACATCTACCATCCATACATCTACCATCCATACATCTACCATCCATCCACTCATCCGTCCATCCGTCCACCCTATACAAAATCATCATGGTAGAACAGACTACTCTCGCAACGTTCAACAGCCATCGCGCCCTCTTGTAGTCATGTCATACTCCCCCACGCCGCCGCCGCCACCGATCCCCGAACGCTCCGCGCTCCGCAACCCGCCATGCATCATCACCCCCCCCCAGCGCCCCAGCAGCCCGCAAGAGCTCCACAGCTCGTACTACGACGACCGCGGCAATGGGGACCACCGCCACCAGGCACTCGGCAGCGCCGACCACCGCCAGAGGGGACCCGTGCATGACCCCCCTCCCCCAGGACTGCCAGCACAGCGCGCCCGCTCGTGTCCCCCCAGCGGCGTCTCCAGCACCGACGTCACGCTCGTGCCATGCTCCAACAACCCGCCGCACCCCTCGCGCCCCTCGTCCTCCGCAGGCTTCTCGTCTGGCTGTTCCTCGGCAGAGACGCTCGCCGATCGCGAGGAAGGCGTCGCCGCATACCGCCCCGGCGGCTTCCACCCGGTCCGTCTGCGTGACGTCTTCCACGGCCGCTACCAGGTGATCCGCAAGCTGGGCTACGGACACTACTCGACCGTCTGGATGGTGCGAGACATGACGACGACGCAGCAGCGGCAGCATGGCGGCCAGAGGCGGCCCGAGGACGCCAACCCCGGCTACTACGCCATGAAGGTGCTCGCGGCAGAGTGCTACGACAGCGCCCACCCGGTCTGCGAGAGGGAGATCCTGCAGCACCTGCGCGACGCGAACCCGCACCACGTCGGCTACGGATCCGTGTGCCATCTCGTCGACGATTTCGAGCACGACGGCCCAAACGGCCGCCACGTCTGCCTGGTGTTTGAGCTCATGGGCGAGACCCTGCAGTCGTACAACCAGTGGTTCAGGGACGACAGGATCCCCTGCGATCTGGTCAAGTCCATCTGCGAGCAGCTGCTGCTGGCGCTGTGGTACGCCCACGCCCACGGCGTCATCCATACAGGTCAGTCGAGAGAATCCAGAAAGAAAACATATCTCACCAACACACAGACATCAAGCCCGACAACATATTCCTGCGCATCCAGGACTGGTCCCTCATCGAGACGTGCTACCTCGCCGACACCCCCGAAGAGACCATCCCTCACGACATGCCGTACCACCCGCTCCGCTCGGCGCCGCTGCAAAACTACTATTTCGCCCAGCTCGACATGCTCCGCCCCCACGTCGCCCTCGGCGACTGGGGCATAGCCACCTGGGCCGACAGCCATCTGACGGAGCGCATCCAGCCGCTGGCCTTGCAGGCGCCAGAGGTGCTGCTGCGAGCAGAGTGGGACCACCGCGTCGACCTGTGGAACCTGGGCGCCGTCGTCCTCGAGCTGCTCGCGAACCGGCACATGTTTTATCCGTACGACGGCCCCACGTATCGGCGCCGTCACCTCGTCCCCGAGCACCTGCACCAGATCACCCGGTTCTTCGGCCCGATCCCGCCGAGCCTGATGCTGCGCGGCGACCGGGCAAAGGTGAGGCGCTGGCTGCGAGAGGACGGCACCGTGCGCAAGGTCAAGGGCCACGACTGGATCACGGTGCACGCCCTGGACGACGACCTCTGGCTGGGCTCGGACGAGTGGTTCCCGAGGGGGCAGAGGCCCTTGTTCGTCGACTTTCTGCGGAGCATGATGAAGATTGAGCCGTGGGAGAGAGCCACCGTCGGGGACCTGTACTTTCACCCGTGGCTGGCAAAGGAGTAGAAAGGTCACGTGCACTGGAAAATCTTGTTATATTAACTCGTCATTATCACGTCATCATAACTCAACCTGATAATGCACGTGATTTATCTCAACTCAACCGTCCACGTGGCCACATCGATGCCTCCGCTGTCCATCTGCCCTCTTCGTCGTCATACTGGATTGCCTCCGCTGTCCATCTGCCCTCAGTCATACGAAATTGGCGTCGTCAGCCCGCCTTGGACGCTTTGAAGCCACCCGGCATCCTTGTCTGGAAGAATCCCGTCGGGTCGTACTTGGCGGCCACGGCCTTGATCTTGTCAAGATTGGCCTTGCCGTAGCTGCCCAGCGGATCCTGCGACGGGTCGGCGTAGTTGAGGTACACAAAGGGGAGCAGGCCGTCGAGGCTCTGCGCGTAGGCGCGCATGTCCTCGAAGAGCGCCTTCATCTTGGCGGCGCTCTCGAGGTGCGCCTCCTGGGTGGGAAGCTCGCTGGTGAAGAGCAGGAGCACGGCGTCGTGGTCGATGAAGCTCTCGGTGCCGAGCACGTTGCCGCCCTGGCGGAGGGCCTGCTCGGAAAACACGCGGGGAAAGGACTGGAACACGACCTGGGTGGTGAAGTTGCCGTCCGGGATCACGGTCGTGAGGTAGTCGACGAGCTCCTGGTGCTTCTGGGCGGCCAGCTTGGAGATGCGCGCGTCGTTCTTGTACGTGAAGGTGTACCAGGTCGCGTACTGGCCCGGCGGGAGGGACCCGCTCGCGGCAGCCTGGGCCATGGATATGCTGGACAGTTTCGACGAGATCTGGGGCTCGATGGAGCGGAACGAATCAAAGATGTGCCCGTCGGGCACGCCGTCAATGTTCAGCATGCTGGCCACAATGACCACGTCCCTGAACTCGGGCGTGTAGGTGAAGAGACCGACAAAGGACGAGTCGAGCTGGGTGTTGATGGCGACGGTGAAGTCGGTGAAGGCGTCGAGGACCTGGTCGGTGGCGGAGCTGTTGAAGACGATGTTGCCGCCCCAGAGGTCGTTGTTGAGCCAGGCCTCGAGGTCGAAGCGGGTGACGATGCCGAAGTTGCTGGAGCCGCCCTTGAGGGCGACAAAGAGGTCGGCGTTGTCGTTGGCGTTGGCGCTGACCACGGTGCCGTTGGCGAGGACGACCTCGTAGTTGCGGACCGTGTTGCAGGCCAGGCCGGTGCGGGTGGCGTAGTAGCTGTTGCCGCCTCCGAGGAGGAAGCCGCCGACGCCGACGTTGCCGTCGCGCCCGCCGGCCACCACCACGCCGCCGTCGTCGGCGAGCGTGGTGTAGACGTTCTTCCAGTGCCCGCCGGGCTGGAGGCGCGCGAGCTTGGCCGAGCCATCGTACGAGGCCGCGTCCATGCGCGACAGGTCGATTGTCACGCCGCGCTCAATGTTGCTGGCCCCGGCCCAGTTGGTGTGCCCGCCGGACCGCACCGCGAACTCGAGCTCCGGGATGGCCCCGATCGCCACCACGCTGAGGGCCACCTCTGCCGCCGTGCGCGGCTGCAGCACGAGCCACGGCCGCAGCTGCGCCGTCGTGGCCCAGTACGACGACACTGATGCCTCGTACGCCGCCTGCCCGGGGTGCCAGATTATCTCCTGCAGGATGGGGTCGTTGTACTGTCGAGTCGGTTAGGAAATACACACAGGGTGCACGACGTCGTACCCCCGTCACAAGCCAGGGGCAATCAGGAGCGCACTAACCAATTTCTCCAACGGCGAGACGATGGCTGCCCCCGCGGCAAAGGGGGTGCCGAGGGCCAGCCCGGCCAAGGCAGGCGCTGATTTGACGCGCATGGTCGCGTTTACGCTGGATATGGAAATGGATATGGAGGGCCTTTGTTTGCCTCCAATCGACCGACGACGTCACGTCAGAATATCAGACCAAGACGCATGGAGATGATCCGGTGAAGCCGGAGACCAGCACCACAGGGAGGCCAGGGGTGGCGACTTACAACTGTGATGGGTTGCACTCAGTGAAACGCAGAGACCAAACCTCACGATAAACAAGTGTGTTGTAAAGAAGGGAAAGGGAGAGCGTTGCGACAAAAGACCCAGCTATATGGGATTAAAAGGGGCCCAGCTTATCAGGAGATGCATGAGGACTTGGACTCGCAGACTGCAGACTCGTAGCATTGCAAGCCACGCAATGCATTCCAGCTCCATCGAGTGGAGTGAGGTGGACAGGCCTTGGGAGCGTGGACACATGACCAGCCAAAGGAATAAAAGACGCATACTGTGCCAAGACAAGACAACAACCAAGACGTTGGTTAGGACAGTGCGATGGCCTTGTTTGTCATCACAGTCGTCAAGAGAGACTAAAGATATACCATGTTTAAGGCGGATATATCTGGGTAGGCTTATTATAGTTTATATCGACCTCGCAATAGGCATAATGGTTTCCTACATGTATCTACTTATATAAGTCACAGGAAGATAAAAGCGAGTTCCGAGACATGGGTAATAAGAGTATTGGCAGGCTTTCCTCCCGATTCGTCACTGTCATTATACCAGGCCAGGCCTTGGAGATCCTGCAAGGTAACGTCGGCTACGATCCCTGCAAGTTCTCGACCACGATCTCGACTTGTTGTGCTCGTCTCTCTCCACGGTTCTGGGACGTTGCCCAATGTAAGTAATGTACTCGTCTATGGAGTGCTCATTACTGAGGCATAAGGGTATTATTTTCTGCACAGTACCCCTAGGTGATTTGGCTGCGATAAGTGCGCAGTCGTAGGCCATCCAGAGATCCAATTCAAGTACGTATATTTTATATAGGAAGACTATACATACAAGTTATACCACTGTAGTGCCATGGCACAGCCGACACGGGATAAAAACATGCTAGACCCTTAGCAGTCAACTCCTGCCCAAGGGCATGTCAAATCAGCTTGATCCTGTCCGTGCTGATCCTGATTCATCTCCTTTGCCAGGCAGATGCCACCACGATCGATCTGGGGAACGGAACGCCATTGCCCGTCCTCCTCCCCCTCAGCTCTCCCAGCTTTCGCTCCGTCCGCTGATCTTTGACATGTTGGACTCATCGCGCCAAGATCCCCAGAGACAAGATCGTGTTGTATCCATAGCTCCGGAAATGTAGTTGTATCCCCCCTGGACGCACGAAATACCACTGCTTCAAAGATCCCCGCCAGCCCACGTCTTGTGCGTGCAGTTTCCTGCCACTTCTCACTTGCACGAACAGTATCGCAATCTGCAAATAAACAAGAACAACATTAATATAAAAAATTCAAGTAAAAATAAAAAAACCACCGCCGCCTGCTGGCAAGTTACGCGGGCCGTACCGCGACGCAAACCCGCCATCATGTCCGTGGAACAACAATTCTTTGTCGACGGCGTCCAGGTCATGAGCCCGCCGCCCGACGACTGGCCCTACCCCCTCAGCACGGCACACCCCGTGCGCAACTGGGACAAGTCGACATACTGGATCGCCGGCGTCGGCAATGCCGTGGTGCTGTTCTTCATGTATCAGCGTTTGTACGTCAAGCTGGCCGTCATAAAGAAGGCCTACGCTGAAGATGGTGAGTGACACACACACACGCCCAAAGCAACCCCGGGGCTCTCTCTGTTTGCTGGCCTGCTGGCCTGCTTGCCTGCTTACCAGCTTACCTGGAGATGACTGTAGGCGTGCTCATCTTGGCCTGGGTGTTTTCCACCTTGACGCAGGGCTTCATCATCCGTACGTACAACGCCGTCCCCCCAAAGCGCCCATGTAATGACGTGGATTCATCAAAGATGCCTTCGCCACCAACCTCCTCGGGGTCCATTTCTGGGAACTGCCCGTTTCCAGCTTCGTCAGGTTCTCGTACGAGGCCGCGTACATGTTTCCGATAATCTACGCGCCCGCGCAGCTGTTCGTCAAGCTCGGCCTGGCCCTCTTTTACCGCAAGCTCTCGCCGCAGACATGGTTCCTGTACGCGGTCTGGCTGCTGATCTTTATCATTGTCGGCACCTACGTCGGCATCTTCTTCTCCAGCGTCTTCGCGTGCTCGCCGGTCGCGAGAGGGTGGGACCCCTTTATCCAGGGAACCTGCATCGACCTCGGCGCGCTCTACAAGGCCACCGCCATCCTGGGCGTCGCGATTGATGTCATGCTGATCCTGATCCCCATCCCGGTCTTGTACGGCCTGCGCATCCCCCTCAGGCAAAAGGTTGGCCTGACCTTGATGTTCACTGTCGGCTCTGGGTGCGTGCTCCTTTTTACCTTTATATATATATCGTATTTTCGCTGACAGGCATGCGTGCCCAGCACCGTCGTCACATCGTTTGTGCGCTACTTCATCCTCGTCAACCAGATGAAACAGACGACCGACTCGACCTGGTACTCGGCCGAGTCCTCGGGCTGGGTCGTCGTCGAAGCCAACCTGTCGCTGATATGTGCCTGCCTCCCGACTCTGCGCGGCTACCTGCGGACCGTGGCCCCCCGGCTCATCGGCATCCACTCGTTTGAAAACCCAAAGTCGCCGCACGCCCGCAACACCCACTCCAACCGCAGCGGCAGCAACCAGACCCCGACGCTGGCCACCATCGGCGGCTCCAACGCCCGCACTCGCATGTACCGCCGCTTTGACGAGAGCGACCTTGACCCCGACATCGGCGAGTACGGGCTCCGCACCATCGACACGTCCAAAAAGGGCTCGCGCGAAGGTCCCAGCGACGACGACTCGGAAAAGGCCATCATACAGACACAGACCGTGACCGTGACGTTTTCCCATCCGGCCAGCGGGTCCTCGAGTTGATATGTGATGTGGATGTGATGTGTGATGTGGATGAGAATGTGTGGATGAGGATGTGTGGATGAGGATGTGATGTGGATGTGATGTGGATGAGGATATGCTGATACAGTTCGGGAGACGTGCCATCGTTTCACGTGTCTGGGGGCCTTGTATATAAAAGTAATAAATGCCTCTTATTACCTAATGTCGTTGTGATATCACAAGAAAATTATAAAAAAACAAATCACGACAACGACAGGATTCGAACCTGCGCGACCGAAGCCACGTCCTTAGCAGGGACGCCCCTTAACCACTCGGGCACGTTGTCTTGTCATAGTTGACTGCTTCTCCAGTCGGCGATACACATATACATATACTTGATCAAATAATGGCATACCTCCGGGACATCCGGATGAAGATGCAGGCAAGATTGACTAGCGGGGTCTGTCCTTGCTTCTACCATAAACCCCGCCCTTTATCGTATCCCTGTATCATCTTATAGTATCATCCAAGTCCTCCGCCAGCTTCACCATGGGCCGTCTCGAGAACCGCATCGCCATCATCACCGGCTGCAATTCCGGCATAGGCCGAGCCGTCGCCTTCGCCTACGCCCGCGAAGGTGCCGTCGTCATCTGCGCAAACCGCACCGCCGAGAGCAAAAACGAGGCCGAAGCCCTCGAGGGAATCACCCACGAGCTCATCGTCAAGGACGGCGGACGCGCCGAGTTCATCGAAACCACCATCACCGACGAAAAAAGCGTGCAGGATCTCGTCAAGGCCGTCGTCGCCAAGCACGGCCGCATCGACATCCTGGTCAACAACGCTGGCTATGGGGGGACGCCGATGCCCTTTTGGGAGATGGATGACGACTTGTTCGGCCCGTTGATGTCAGTATATCTTCCTCCCTCCCCAAACCGAGATGAGAGTCTCTTACATTGGAGGCTTGTGTCGTTGCAGTGGCGCCAACTTGCACGGCACCTTTCGCATGATGCGCGCCGTCACCCGCGTCATGATCAAGCAGGAGCCCATCACGGCCAAGGGCGAGCGAGGCTGGATCATCAACACGGGCAGCGTGTTTGGTCCGCAGGCAGCCCCATATTACTGCCCGTATAGCGCCACGAAGATGGCTATGCTGGGCTTGACCAAGTGAGTTTTCTTCTCCTTCTTCCTCCTCTATTGTGGCCCGTGCTGATTCTTTCTTCCTCTCCAGATCGTCTGCGGTGGAGCTCGCGCCACATGGCATCCACGTGCACATCGTCTGCCCGGGCACCGTCATGACCAATGCCAGCGCAAACTTGACTGGCGAGGTCGAGGCGTTCCTCAAGAGGAAGGCCCTGCTGGGATTCGGCATGCCAGAGGACGTAGCCGGCACCTATGTGTTCTTGGCCAGCGACGAGGCCAGGTGGATGACGGGCAACGAGGTTTTTGTCGACAGTGGCTATATGCTCAGATAGGCGGGCCGGTCAGTATCTAGATAGATCACAGCATGATTGACCACAGCACTGGAAGAAGCCGCTGCTATCATCAGACAGAGAGCATGTGTGTACATGTGCGTGACTGCCCATCGTTTCTATTACCAGGCCTAGCTCGACAAGGCTGCCGCATTAGATTGAACACGACAAGGTCTTGCAGAAATCTTCTCTCCTGCTCTTGCAGGCATCAGGGCCGATAGAAAGCGCGGGCTGCCATGGTGGCTTGCAGCAACGGGCCGGCCTCGGTAGGCCAGCCTCACTTTGCAGGTTTATTTTAGTACTCGCCCCAATCGTCAACAGCTTCGGCTTGGACAGGGATTGAAGGATGAACCAAGCGAATCAAATCGGTCTTGGGAAGCCGCTGATACCAATCCCATCCAATCACAGCACCGATTCGTTCGAATTGAGTTTCAAAGTCACTATCTCCACTGATGAGCCGCATCTTCAACGTCACAATAGCTGATGAGTCATCATCAACTCGTCTGCTGGCTGCTGACGTAAACAACACATATAAACAATATAGCGACCACGGATCAAGGATGGAATTTACACTTTAAGTAAGAAATAGAAAAAGAGAGAAAATCAGGAAAGACTTGTATTTAGATATACACACACACACACATATATAATATCCAAATAAGAATGTTCAAGTCAAATTTCGGTGTGTACGTGACGCACACATTACATGGTCTGAACCCCTCCTTCCAATAGAAAGTACGTCTCCCCGGAACGCTTATCATTTGTTATCTATCCACGTTGTACGTCTCGTCTTGTTATTATTTACAGCCTCATTCCTTCGCTCGTTCATTTGGAACACAAGGAACCCACCATCCATCATACATCCATCCGTCTATCCATCCATCCAAACGAATCTTGCTTCAACGACCCTCGTCTGGTATTTTGAATATCATTTCTCTTGAAAAGACCTCAACGCTCTCACGCTTTATCAACGGCCGCCAGCGGCTGCCAGCAGGCAGCAGGCAGACAAATATGGCCGGCCATCATCAGCCTTCGCAGACAGAGCCCATAGATGACCAGAACTCGTTTTCCTTGTACAACCCCCAATATGATCTCGCCGGCATACAGCAGGGCTGCTACAACGGCGTGATCCCTGTCGACATCGATGATGACGGCCTTGATTCCAATGCGCGGTCTCCACCCGTGCTGGCGCCGCCGGACTGGCTTTCGCATGGCACCGACGTGAGCGCCTTTGCTCTGCTCAGACATTTGAACGCCGCCGCTCGGAGCCGCGGTGAGCATGTTGTGGCCTGGAACACGTCGGTGCCCTCCTCTCCCCCTATCTGATTACTCTCTCTCTCACACACACACACTCTCCCTCTCTCTACCTTCTCTCTCTCTACCTTCTCTCTCTCCCCCTCCCTCTCCCTCCCTCTCTCTCCCTCTCCCTCCCTCTCTCTCCCTCTCTCTCCCTCTCTCTCCCTCTCTCTCCCTCTCTCTCCCTCCCTCCCTCCCTCTCCCTCTCTAACTAACACCTTGGTGCTTAGAGCTCTGATATTGGGACCACCCCATGATGTGCCGGCCCAACCCCCCCAGCACGACGTCGTGTCCCACAGTGCATCCGACCAGAGCTGGGTATGGAGCGACCATCCTCACGCCAGCATGCCCACTCGGGGCACGAGCACAATACCACCCCCCACCATCCGCTCCAGCCGGTCGTGTCGGTCCGAGCAGGAATTAATCCTGCACTCCCATGACCTCCTCCCCGCCAATGTGCAGCCGGCCTTCTCCTCCGCCTCCTCGCAGACATTGGCCCTGCCCGTGGAGCATGCGGCCGCCGTGCCGGAATACACAAACACCAATGATGGCTCCCCCGTCACTGCGAGGCATGGCTCCGACGCTCAGCCTCTCACCAGACGCGTCTCCAATCTCTCGCTGGCCAGCGCCGCTTCCTTCAGATCTCCCCCGTCCGCACAGAGTCCGTACCCTGGTGTCTGGCAAACCACAGGTCTCGACGTGACCGCCACCACGAACTCGCGCATGGAGCAGCTGCTCGTACTCCCAATACCCGAGGAGGAGAGCCCAGGCCCCTCGTCCGGCTTTCACCGCGCCCGCCCGCAATCGTCACTGCATCTGGATTTGGCCGGCCAAGGCAGCTGGTCCGGCGGCAGTCCCCACCCATCCTGGGACACTTGTCCGCCGTGGAACCCGAATCTCGTGCCATGGAGCGGCAACCATCTCGGAACCGGGCCAGAGATTCCATCGTGCCCCCTTCAAACTATCCCCGCCACCCTCGCCTCCCCGAGTCCGGCGCCGTGTCTCGTCAGTACCGCCGCCAACACACCGCCACCCGCTCTTGCTTTCGGTTCGGGCGGCCACGAGCCGGCCCCATCACACCAGCCCTTCCTGTCAATCCTGCCCATCTTACCAATCATGCCCGTCGCATCTCCTCTTCCCGATCTGTCTTGCTCATTCGACATTGCACCAGCACAGGCCTCCTCTCTATCGCATTCGCTTGAGCCGGACCAGCCCACATCGACCGAAGCTAAAAAGGCACGAGGCAAACGCGATGGTCCCTTGAACGAGGCCCAGAAAAAGAACGCAAACGAAGCCAGGAACCGCAAGACTGTTTGCCAAGAGTGCAAGCGTAGGCATGAAGCAGTGAGTCGCTCCATTATTCCGCCCACTTAGTAAAACAACGAAGCCCAGTCTTCTAATCAACCATGCCCAACAAGTGCATCCGAGACGACGGACCGGATCGACCTTGCAAAGAATGCAGAGAAGCCAGCCGGGTCCGCCGTCCGTATCTCCGGTGCGTGAACGCTTTCTTTAAGCATTTCGCGGCCGAGGGGCCGATTTGCACCTCCGAAACCCTTGTTCGCCTCGTCTCAGAGCCCAGGTGTTCTGCGTCGCCCTCGGACATTGGCGCACCACACCACCCTATCCCGACAGGCCTAACTCTCAGTGTCTTGATCGCCCAACTCGACGAGCCGAGTCAATATCTTGATGTCTCGGTCCAGGCCGGCGATGGTACCGAAATCTTTGCCATCGACATGGGCTCGTCCATGCGCTGGCTGAGACGCGTCGCCAAGAAGCTCGATAACGGACCGCTAAACGTCGGCGGACCCATTGAGCGCGATATCCTCGCAAAGCACGAATGGCGGGAATGCATCCGGCCCAAACCGGCCACCTTGATCGACTTGATGTTGCCGTGGTCTCGCCTCGATGCCGCAACGTTTAATTTCCAGACCAAGAATCCGAATCCTCTTCTTGACTCTGCCGCAGCCGCCCCACCCATGGATCAGCCGCACGCCACATGCATCGCTCAGCTCGTCGCCATCCTGCTTCGCGCTTTTGAGCTGGCAGCTTACGATGAACTCGAGAGCCGGCTTTTTGAGGTTGCTGCCGAGCGCAGAATCAAAGACGTGGCTGGCGCCAGGTCTCTGCTACTGCACCTGCAGGACATAATGACCCTTTTAAGAGACCGCCGTTGTTCCAGTCCTATACCGGGCGGTTCGGGGCCCGGACTGGCAGCTGATCGCGCCGACAAGATCCACGTCTCCCTCTCATACTACCATGACAACCTCAGCAGGAAGCTCAACCCCCCTTCACATCACCGGACACAAGGGCAGCTTGCCACAGCCGGGTCAGCAATCATGCTTTGGGAACGCTCCAGAGGCCAAGGCCAGCGAGCACAAAACCGTTACCGTCCGCGCCGTGAGCACCCGAATAGCGTATTCTCAACGTACCGGCATATATGACGCTGGATACTCGAACGCCATGTTCTCGGTATTATCTCATTTCCAATAGTTTTACGGGCCCAATCACGACTGATGAGATGACGACTTGGATCAACCTTTTTTTGTTTATCAAATCATCTAATATCACTTTATTTATCTTTTACTCTGAGTCATTTACTTTTACTATATGCGATGACCTAGTTCGAGAGACCGGTTATAGATTAAATAGAAACGGGGTTAATTCCCCTCGGACTATAGTAAATGGTTTGTATAGCTATAATACGTTTAAGTATTTCTATCAACTCTTCACACTTATATGTAATTATTTTCTCTTCCTTATTAAGGCTCTTAATTATTGAAATAATGTTACTTTAAAAGCGTATTTAGATATTACGAAGTATAGGATAGATACGCGAATATTATATTCAAGGGTTAGGGGGGGGGCACGTGCATTAGGGTTAGGACTCTAGGTCTTTATTACTATAGAATAATACTACCTACCCCTACTCGCTAACTTTAATAATTCGAAATTAGAGTATTAATACAAGCGAAATAAAGTTTATATAAAACTCTATTAATTGTAAACTACTTGGGGTGAGCACGTGTGCGATTACATAATTGTTGTTTGATCGCTCTGGCAACGCGGAGCGGGGTCATGCAGGGACCGTGGTGTCGGTCGCGCTTAAAACCTCTTTTTCCTGCATCTTCTAAAAAACAAAGCATCACAACACAACAACACACGCATTCTCACGATGTCCGGTCTTCAGCTTCCCGATGGCGCGCGGATGTCGCTGCTTTTTCATGAACTGGGGGATCAGGTTGGCTTGATCGAAAACCTGCCGGCTGTTGCCGATGGGACTCGCATGATGGCTTCTATGTCTGCACTCCTGGATGAGAAGCTGGCACCTGTCTTGCAGGCTATTGCTTTGATGTCGCGTCGGATGGACACGATGGAGCAGCGCCTTGAGCATATCGAGCAGAGACTTGATGGTGTTGAGCAGAGACTTGATGGTCTTGAGCGGAGGATTGCTGCCAGGTAAGTTCTGGATTGCCTTTTCAGTCTCTGGGATTGACTGCTGACTTGGGATTTGTTTTAGTGATATAAACAACATTGCACGCTTTGCAAATGCGACCGTCACCCAGCGCGATCGCGCCATTGGTAGCACCCGACGGCACTGAGATTGCTTCTTTTCCAGCCACTGTTGCTGAGATGCAGGCCATGAATGGTATGTGCTTGTGTTGTCTCTAGAAGACTGAGCAGGATTGCTAACCTTTTGATTGAATCAGGTCGCGATGTTGGAAACATAATTGCTGCGTTGGGTCAGCCTGTGCCTGTTGGGTCGGCCCGTATTAAGAACCAGTTCTTGAAGTATTGCGGCATCTACACTTTGAATGTCGAGTAGACTTCTGCTCTTGGAGCCTTGCTGCTTTGTTTTCGCAGGTATGTTATCTTGACCTTGCATGGTCGGGTGCTTTTGCTGTTCTCTGTTGGAGCCATCTCGCTGTCGTCTCTATGCTGAACATTCCACGGGATTCCATCACCTTCTCTCTCGGAGTGTTCTGTGCTGACACTTATTCTTTTTTCTAGCATCTGTGAATAGCTTACGGAAGGTGTAAAGGGTTAAGACCCTTCCGAAGCCTCGGCCACGCCCTCGCCAATCGCACGCAACCCTACACGTAGATTAGTTATTAATCTCGTAACCCTTTTAACGTTATCCGGTACCGCGATATCTTCGCCGCTCTCTAACTCTGCGAATACTAGTTAGATCGGTAAAAGGATACTACCCCTAGAACCGGAAGAATATAGGCTCTTTAACGAACTTACTTTTAACTCGATAGCTTAATACTAAGCCGATAGTCTATAGTAGTATACCCTAAAACCCTAGTACCGAAAAACCCCTTATTTATATACCGGTATTACGATATTACTACTACTATAGAAATACCCCTTACTTAGGCGCTAAAATATATTACTAGTTTCTTTTATCGAACTTAGACCTTGTGTAGATTTGTGGGTGCTAGAAGGGGTCAGAACCGGCTAAGATCGGTTTAGTTTAGCCTAGAACGGGTTAGATCTAGCTGAGATCGGCTCGGATTAGCCTAGAACGGGTTAGATCTAGCTAGATATAGCTTAGAATAGATAGATACCTCTTTAGAATATACGATTACTACTATTCTTAGGTATTCTTAATTAATTTTTAATTAATCTATCTCTTTACGAAGCTATTTTAACTATATAAAATCTATAAAGAAGAGTTTTTAGTTCTTAAGTACTAGAAACCCCTTTTTAAAGAGGCGGATAAGTGTATCCGGCTATCGCTACTAGCTACTAGTTATATCCGAATAGGGTTTAACCCTACTTAAATTTATTTATATATTAGACCTTTCTTCGGTTAGGGTACGTAAGTTAGAGAGTAGAGGCGTCGTAATCTTATTATATATACGTATCGTAAATAAGGTATAGATACGCTATAGATCGCGTATAGTTAATTAAAGCTTATATCGTAATAATAGTAGTATAACCTTTATAAGGAACCCGATCCCCTTTTTCTAGTAGGTTCCCCTTCTATCCTTATATAAGTACGTACCTCTTAGCTACCTCCTTTATCCCTTTTAGACTATATCCCTAGTTTATAGGCTTTATCTAAGACCTTTTTTATCCTTTATATAGCTAGCTAGTACTATCTACTATATTATACTCGTACTTATCTATAATAGAATACCCCTTCTACTAGTAGGTCGCCCTAATATACTTACTATATATAATAATTATAATTTAATATTTATCTTTTTAATAAGGTATTATTATAGTATAATTTAGGTATAGTTAATATATTATATAATTCTCTTTTTTAAAATAAAAAGATACTTCGTAAAGCTCGGGGTTAGTAATATATAATACTTTTTTAGTCTTTTCTAGGGGTTAGGGGCTAGTTTAATAAGTACTTTTTCTATTTTATATAAGTTCTTATAGTA
This sequence comes from Tympanopsis confertula, assembly GCA_026745395.1. Lineage (NCBI taxonomy): Eukaryota > Fungi > Ascomycota > Sordariomycetes > Coronophorales > Scortechiniaceae > Tympanopsis > Tympanopsis confertula. Next base: position 52,292 of record JAOYNU010036640.1, on the reverse strand, counting down.
ATAGTATAGCTTTTTTTATCTAAATCCCGTAACTCTTTTCTATTTTTCTTTCTTTCTTCTCTTCTCGTAAGTTCTTCTTATTCTTCTTCTTCTTCTTTAGTACCGGTACTAGTACTAGTATTATTATATCTCGTTTAGTACCTATTCGTAAAACTATAGAAGAGGCGGTATATAAGAAAAGTAAGTATAACGGTCTACGTAAGAGGTAACCCTTTTTACGTAGAATGAGATTATATTCTAAACTAAAGAGAAGAGAAGGAAGAAGGAGACCCTATAGGAGGTGTAAAGTCTTTTATATATAGCGAAGGACTTTTAAAAAATCCGGAGAAATTTATATAGTTCTATAAGCCTAGACCTAGGTTTCGGTCTAATAGAAAAAGCTAGTAATATATCTTAGGGTTTCCCTATACTAGGGTTCTAGAATATACTACTATCGATTCCTAATTCGATAATTAAACTACTAAATTAAAAGTAAGTTCTCTAAAATATTTAAGTTCTCCTAGTTCTAGAGGTAGTATTTTCTTATCGATTTAATTAGTATTTATAAAATTAGACGGCGGCGAAGATAATAAAGTATTAGGTAACTAATCTATATATAAGGCTATTTACGGTTAGCGAGGGTATAGTTAAAGCTTTAGAGGGGTTTTAACCTTTTATATTAGCCCCCCTCTCCCCCTTTTTTCTAGGGTTTTATAGCCTATAGAATTTCTAAAAAACTAGATTTATAGACTTCTAGAGTTTTAGTATTTAAGAAGTTTTTTAAGGGTTCTTTAGTAGGTTCTATATAACTTTTCTACTTAATTAGAATATTAAAATAGCTATTTCTAGTTTAGTAGTACTATAAGATCTTTTCTATAACCTACTCTCCTTCGATATAGTTATTAAAAGCTTCTAATAATTAAATAAAGGGTAGTTCTAAGTAAATTATATCTTAAGAAAAAAGTAGGTTTTCGGAGGCTTAATATAAGAGATCTATATAGAAAATAGGGTAGATTCTAGGGGGGGTATTAAGGCGAATAGTATAAGATCTTACTAGACTTATAACCCTATATAGTAGGGCTATCTAATCTAGTTTCTTCGAGGGTCTAGTAGTTCTAATATTCTTTAAATATAGTAGAATTCTATCCCCTATTTTATAGGATTCCGAGGCCTATTATAACTAATTCGTATATTTTTCTTAGGTTTCCTAAGTATCTACGATCGCTATTACTATTAAATCGTAATAATCTCTTAGTTTTCTAACCTATTTATACCCTTTTTTAGCTAAAGAGATAATAGATCTAGTAGACGACCTTATATTAAATTCTAAGGTTTTAAAGTAGTATTTATAGTTTAAGAAGAATAAGGAGAATCTAGTAGATATAGATTTTCGGTTATTAAAAACGAGTATTATACTAAGTAGTAATATATCTTAGTTATCCTAGTTAAATAAGTAGAATATCTATAAATAAACCTCTAGTTCTATATTTAAATATTCTATAGATCCGTTAGTCTAAAAGTAAAAGGCTATAAATAAACGCCTCTAAATTCTTAAAAACTAGTAAACCTCTTTCTAAAATAAACCGGTAAACTAGGGTTTTCTATCGGAAACTATAGTATAGGGGAGTCCGTAGTATATATAGATATATTATAAGAAAGTATAGGCGATATCCGGGGCTTTTATTATTTTTATAAGTATAAATATAGGGCTTTTCGTAAATCTATCTATAATTACTAGTATAGTAAACCTATTAGGAGTTTCGGGGAGGTCTACTATAAAATCTATAAATAATTCTTACTAGGATCGTTCCGGAATAAATAAGGGTTTTAGAAGACTTTTTTTCTAATTTCTTTAGACTTTACTTTATAAATAGATCTAATAGTTTTATATAAAACGATATATATTAGAGGATAGACCCGGCTATATATAGTACTTAGAAACTAGGTCTCTCGTAATTTCTCTACTAGGGTAGCCGGTAGTAGGGGAGTCGTAGATTTATTAAATAATCCTAGTTCTAAAAAGCTTAAAGAAGGGTATTTAGATTCGGTCTTTCTATATTAAATAGTTCTTTATATTAATAGAATACTCGGATATAGATACTAGTAAACTATAATTAGTAAAGAATTACCGATTACCCTTATAGATAACTTACCGAATCTTCTAGTATCTAAGGTTTTTTTCTAAACCTTCTAATTATAAGTTAGATAGTTCTAAGTCTTCGAAAAGGGTTTTAAAAAGGTCGGCGAGTTCGGAGGCGGAAAGAGGCTCGTTTTCGGGTTTAGAGTTACTATCGGATATCTATATAATTTTAACTTTTATTTCTAATCCTTCTAAGGTATTAGAAAAGTTAGAAAATAGTTAAAAAGTTCTACTAGATATCCTATTATCGGAGGTATTTTTTAGTAGATCTTAATCTCTTCTAGAGAGAGTATTAAAAGAGATTTATATAGTACTAGGCTAGTAGATAAATTTAAACCTAAATTCGGATAGTTCTTCTCCCTACTATATCTATTATTCGGATAGATATTACTAGGTCTAGAAATAGACTAAGTTCCGGTAATCTATATAGACTATAAAATCTATATTTTTAAATTTAGAATACTATTCTCTAATATACGATATAATAAATAGAAGGTTTTTATCGTATATAAGGTAGTTAACTTTAGTAGGGGATAGTTTTCTCGAATAGTATCCTATAAGTCTCTAGAAGAGGTTTTTAAAATCTTATTATATAAGTATACCTTTTAAAATATAACCGGAAGTATCTACTTTTATAGCTATAAGCTTAGAAGGGTCCTAGCTAACTAGGGTCTCGGAATCGATTAAAGCTTTTTTAAAGTTCTCGAAAGTATTCTAGTAATTTATATTCTACTTAAAAAAGTATTTTTTTTAGTTAAATTCGTAAAAAGTCTAGTAATATCCGAGAAGTCTTTAATAAAAACCTTATAGTAGTTCATAAATCCTAAAAAACCTCGTATACTTTTAATAGTTTTTAGGGGTTCTTATTTTTAAATAGTTTTTATTTTTTCGGAATCGGTTTTTATATTTACCTTAGATTTAATTATAAAACTTAAATACTTAATTTCTAGGGTTTTAAAATTAGATTTAGAGAAATTTAACTATAGACTAGCCTCGGAGAGTTTCGAGATTATAGAATAGACTTTTTAGTAGTAATCCTCTTTAGATCTATTAGAGTAGATAATAATATCGTCTAAATAAGTAGAATAGAAAATATCGAGGTATTTATAAAAAGTATTATTTATATACTATTAAAACGAGGTAAAAGTATTAAATAAATTAAAAAAAGTAATTAGTTATTCGAAAGATTTTAATTTAGTTCTAAAAGCTATTTTCTACTTATCTCCTTCGTATATTTAGAGATAGTAAAAAGCTAATATAATATTAATTTTAGAAATCTACTTAGAACTAGTTATCTACTATAGAGTCTCTAATATAAAGGGTATCGGATAAGCGTTATATTTCGATATAATATTTAATTTTTAATAATTTATATAAAAATATAAACTACTTCCGGGTTTTTTTATAAAAAGAACTAGAATAACGGCTAATAAAGAAGAGGCTTTTATAAAGCCCTAATCTAATAATTCGTATAGAGTTTTCTATAAAATTAGAAGCTCTTCTTTAAATATCGAATATAAAAGTATTTTCGGAATAATAGTATCTAGAAGTAGGTTTATTTTATAATTTAAATTAAGGCGAGAAAGTAGTAGTTCTTTAGCCTTCTTTTTATCGAAAACTTTAATAATAAAGAGTAATTAGGTAAAGGCTTCGAGATAGGGTTTTTTTCTTTTTTAATAGTAAAGGCTTTCTAAATATCTATAAGGGAAGCTAAGAAAACGTATATAAGTAGTTTTTCTTTTAAAATTTTAATTAAAAGGGTTTTAAACCTAGTAGAAGAGATTTAAACGATTTTAAGGTCTATAGATACCGGTACTATAAATATCTTAAACCTAAAAGGTCTTTAGATAGTTATAGTATTAGTAATTAGGTAAAAGGAGGTATTATAGAATTATAATTACTTTTTTCTTAGGATTATAAAATCGGACTAGTTAGGGATTATATAAGCCTAAATACTTTTACGAAACCTATTTATATCTAGTTTAAAATAAACTATTTAGGATATAGTAAGTTAAAAATCTCTAGGTTAATTAACGATTTACTAAAAATAGTAGGGCTAAATCGGGTAGAAGGTAATTCTATATTTAATAAAAACTCTATCGGATATTATAGTAAAATTATAGTAATTAGAGTTAATAAAAGGTTTTATATTAGATCTATTATTTATAATAATATCTATATAAGTACCCTCTTCTTCTAAAAAAGCTAAGGATTAAATAAGGATTTTTAAAAGTTCTAAAAACCCTAAGTCGAGATTTTAATTTAAAATTATTCTTTTTCTAATTCCGAGTTTTCCGAGTTATTTAAAAAAATTTCGATAATTTTAGGGGTTTTTTTTAATTTTTATAGTTTTAGTAAGGGCCCTCGTAGTAAAAGCTAGAGTTTTTCGGATAGCCCTAGATATTTAGGGCTCTTCTAGGGCTAGAATAAAGTTTCTAATATAAGCCTAGGTCTAAGAAAAAATTATAAAATAAGAAATATATAAATAACTTTTCTAGGTATTATAGAAGTAGAGCCCGAATCGGAATCTTTTTTCTTTCTCTTCTAGGGTTAAGTAGCCCTTAGAGATCCTAGAAGAGGGTTTTTAATTTATAAGGTCTTTATAAGAGGTCTAAGTAATCTAAAAAAACCCTTAAATCTAGAACTAATTAGTAAAAATTTAGGGGAGGTTCGGTAGGGTATAAGAAAAAGAGTAATATTTCTTATAATAAATTAAACTTTCTAGATCTAAAGTAAGTCCTAAAAAAGTCCTAATATACGAGGAGTAAGTTTAGGGTTTTTCTTAACTAATTAGGGTTTTCTAGAAATCTAAAGAGATATTCCCCTCTAAATATAAGATTTTTATACTTTTTAAGGTATTTATAAGTTCGGCTTTAGTAAAGAGGTATTCGAATTTCGGAAAATAGAAAATAAATAAATCTTTTTCTTTTATCTTTTCTTTTTATAGTTTATTTTAAATTTTAATTACTTTATTAAAATCTATATAAATAAATTCTAAATAAACTAATAGATTTAAAAAGTTAATAAGTTTTTATTTTTCTATATTTTAAATATAAATTAATACGAAAAATTAAATTAAAAATTCTATTTTATTATAAATATAATAGAACTAAGTAAAAAAGGTATTAATAGAAGTTCTATCGATACCGATTTTAATTTAAATTTCTAAAAACTAAGTTTTAAAATCCTTTCGTTTTCTAGAAAAATAAGGGATATTAAAGAAGGCTTTTTTAGGCTAGGGATTTTTAAGGATTTTAACTAGCTCTAGTACTAGAGTAATTAGAAAAACTTTAAAAGTTTTTTAAAATTAATTTTAAAAATTCTAAATAATTTCTTCTTATATAGTTTACGAGGTAGTTATCCTATTTATACTAGCTTCTAAATAAACTAAATACTAGGCTTAGGGGTCCTAAAGATTTATTATAGGGTTTTAAAGGTTTTCTAGAGTTCTAAGTTTTCTTAAAAATCTCTAAATTATAGAGTCCTTATTAGAATAATAACTTATCGTAAAGTATACTCTATTTCCTAGGAAATTCTACTAAATAGAGAATTCTAATCTTAGAACGCGAAAAAGAAGATCTTAAAAGAGTTCTAAGAATAAAGAGGGGTTCTAGGAAGTTCGTAAAGTTTAAAAAAGCCTAGAAATCGTCTAGGGCTTTTCGTAGAAGGTCTAAGGGCCTAGATATTATCTAGGACTTTTCTAGGGTTCTCGGGGCCTAGATATTACCTAGGACTTTTCTAGAGGTTCTAAAAGCCTAGATATCGTCTAGGGCTTTTTCTAGAGTTTTAGGGGGGGGGCTTAGATATCGTCTAGGATTTATTAGGGTTCTTAAAAGAGTTTAGAATAATATAATAATTTATATAAGAGGTAAACCTTTTTATATAGAATAAAATTATATTCTAAATTAAAGAGAAAAGAAAAAAGAAAAAGACCTTATAAGAGGTATAAAATCCTTTATATATAGTAAAGGATTTTTAAAAAGTCTAGAGAAATCCGTATAATTCTATAAGCTTAAACTTAGGTTTTAGTCTAATAGAAGAAGTTAATAATATATCTTAGGGTTTTTTTATACTAGGGTTCTAGAATATACTACTATCGATTCCTAGTTCGATAATTAAATTATTAAGTCGAAAATAAGTTCTCTAGAATACTTAAGTTCTCCTAGTTCTAGAGGTAGTATTTTCTTATCGATCTAACTAGTATTCGTAGAATTAGACGGCGGCGAAGATAATAGGGTATTAGGTAACTAGTCTACGTATAGGGTTACTTACGGTTAGCGAGGGTATAGCCGAGGCTTTAGAGGGGTCTTAACCCTTTATAGTAAGGAGGAGGCTAAGTAGAAAGAGGAGGAGAATAAAAAGAGAGAGGTAGCGGCTAGGCGTAAAGAAGGCGCTAAGAAGAAGGCGAAAATAACTAAAAGTATTATAATAATACTAGGAGAGTATAGTTCTACTAATACTACTACTAATAATACTTATAATTCGCTATATTATCTACTATTAGTCTCTAAGGATAATAATAATAATAATAATAATAATAATAATAATAATAATAATAAGCTCCGAGACTATCTTAAGGGTCTAGAACGCCGCGTTACTAGGACTCTACTAGAGGCGCTAGATAAATATATAGAGCTCGTCTATAGCTATCTTAATTATCTAATAGGTCTAACTAATAATAATAAAGGTAAGGGCGAGGGTAAGGATAAGGATAAAAGTAAAAATAAAGGTCTTAGGGCTAAGGGTTATTCTTCTAATATCTAATAAGTATAGCCTATTAGCCGATTATATAGTAAGTATAGCCGTATTATATAGCTCTTAGTAATATATTATATAATTATATTATTTCTTCTTATATTATAGCGGTATTTTTATAGTACTTCTATAGATTTTTATTCTACGATTCGTACCCTATTTTTTTTAAAAAAATTTCTTTATTTTTCTTTATACTCTTATTATATCTTTTTATTATTAAAGTATTTTTAGGGTTTTTAGGTATTTTCGTCTTTATTATATCCTATTTATCGTACTCTATATAGCCTATTCTTTCTATTACTTCTATAGTCTACGATAAAATCGACTTTATATATAGTTTCTCTATTAAAAAGGTTATCTAATAGTATCTCTAGGGTTTCGTTAGGCTTATAGATATAATATTTAAGGCTTTATATATTAAATATACTATAAATACGTATTATTAGTAGAAGGTTTAGTTCGACGGCGTTTCTAGATAACTTAATTAACTTAATTTAATATAAGCTTATCTATTTAGGTCCTAGTTTTCGATATAATTATAAGAGGTTAATATATTTCGTATTTAATAGAACTTATTAGTTAACTTAAAAAGAGTACTTTCTTCGCTTCTTATTATACTATTAAAATATAAATACCTATACTTTTAATAAGGCTTCTTTTACGAAGTCTTTATTTTTTACTATTATCTCCGCCTAGTTCTCCGCTTCCTCGGCGCGCCTATATAGTATTCCTATAGTATTATAAGGTATATATAGCTTATACTTAAGTAAAAGCTTTACTAGTATTTATTTTATTACCGAATACTTAAACGTATTATATATAATTTAAATTAGTAGTAGTTAACTATTTTAGTCGTTTTAATATTTCGAATAGTAACTTCTAAAGTACTATTCTAGGACCTAGTTTTATCTTTCTATTTATCTCTCGGTCTAAAAGTAGAAGTTAATACTTAACCTTCTTTTAATAAGTAGGAGGTCGTAAAAGCTAGACTACTATTTACTTATAAATACCGAACCTCTATCCGATATTATTCTTATCGGTAGCCTATAAGATTAGAAGATCTTATTTAAGAATAACTATACTAGGTCTATACTATAGATACGCTTTAAATAAGGGATATATTTAATTTATTTTATAAATCTATCTATAACTACTAAAATCGAATTATAGTACTTATTTATCTTAGAGGATACTAGGGGTAGGTTTATAATAAAATTAATAGTAATCTCTTATTATAAGTTTTAAAGAATAAATAAAAATTTAAGTAAACTATATAGTTTTTTTAGTAAAGGCTTAAATACCTAATATATACTATAAGTATATACTTACTATTTAGTATCCTTATTAATACTAGGCTAGAAAAACGTACTTTTAATACGAACTATTATCCTAGATATACCCTAATACCTAGTATACGGGTTATTATAGTATAAGTATAATACTTTAGTCTTTAGACTATTTAGGGTATATACTTTACTATTCCGATAGAGTAGACTATACTCTTTAAGTTAAACGGTCGATCTAGCTCTCCTAGATACGTTTTTAATATAAGATATCTAGGACTATCTCTATTCGGTAATAAAAATATCCTTTTAATACGCCTTATAGAGTACGTCTTTAAATATAGTATTTTTAACGAGGTCTAACTATAGATTTAAATTAAAGAGTATAATATATACTACTTTACTATCCTCTTTAAGGGTAGGGTTAGCCGTTTCCTCCCTATCGATAATAGAAAATACTATAATCTATTTTCTCTAGTAGTAGGAAAACCTAAAGTATATACTTAGATTACTATACTATTACTTAAATATCCTATTACTAGTTTTAAAAGTCCTATCTCCTTAAGCTAGACGTAGAGGTATTAACTTAGAGGGCTTATAATATACTATTAGAGTATTAGCCTTAATTTAAAAGAAATATCCCGTAATAAGGTAATATTTAATAAAACTATTTAGTACTATTACTACGTATTTAGTATACTTCTATAGTATAGTATTTTTATTTATAAAACGTAATTAAAACTAAAGTATAATAGCCTATTTCGCTTCTCTTCTTTCTATAAGGTTATTAAAATCTAGCCTTTACGATAGAGGATCTACTAGGTTCTTCTACTCTAGGAGATAGGTAATTATAAAATTAAAAAGAGCTAAATATAATAATACTATTACTTATTTTAGAGATAATTAGGGTTTTAATAATAGATATTTAATATTTAGATAATCTATTCTTATATCTATAGGTATTAAGGTATATATAAAATAGTACTTCTAAATCTTAAAACTCTCGTAAATAGCTAGAAGTTCTATATCTAAGGTATCGTAGCGTAATTTAGTATTCTTAAGTTTCCTAGATATAAAAGCTATAAAGCCCTACGCCCCTATAAGCTACTTCTAGCTAAAGATAGCTCTAATTATAAAGTCTAAAGTATTAGTTTTAATATAGATAAAGTATTTAGGCCGGAAGTAGGCTAGTATACTAGTTTCTATAAAAGCTTTTTTTAGTTCTTCTACTACTTACCGGCCCTTATCCCTTATATCTAGGGGTCTTATACGGAGCCGTTTTCCTTAAATCTTCTTCTATTAAGCTATAAAAAGCTTCTTATATATAATTATAGTATTATCCTAGTATATTAGGTTATTTAAAAAAGCTATAATTCTACTATAGTTCTTAATAAACCGTCTATAGTAACCGGTTAATCTAGTAAACGATATAATATCTTATACTAATCGAGGCTCGGGCTAATCGAGTATCTCCTTAATACTTATAAGATTTATATTAATTCCCCTAATACCTACGACCTAACTAAGATAGCTTACTTCGTTAATCTCGAATTTATACTTCTTAGGGTTCTCGTAGAGGCTAATATCTCGAAAGGCTTTAATAATCGTTTTAATATAATTAATATATTCTTCCGGTATATTACTATAGATAAGTATATCGTCTATATATACGATATAGTAGGTATTTATAAAGTCTTTTATGAGGTTTCACTTATAGGTGTGTTATTATATATAAAGAGCGTTAATTATTCTAAGTTATATTATACTAGTAGGCTAGAAGATAAGCTTCTAGCCCTACGTATATTACGTAATATATAGTTATATAACCTACTAACCTATTCCTTTACTACGGTATTAGCTACGATATCTCCGTACCCTAATACTCCCCCTTAATATATACTAGTAATTATTATTTATACTATATCCTTCTTTTTCTATTTAATAATTATAGTTAAGCTTTTAATAGGGGCCCTAATTAATTCTATCTTAAAAAGGTCCCGATAGTATATAAACTTATTTTTTACTACGACTTTCGTTAAGAAGTCGGCTACTTACTATTTATTAGGGATATAGTAGATATTAATAGTACTATTATTATAATTATACTAAATATAATAATTATAATTACCGATATAGCGTATTCTAGTATTAAATTTTAAATTCTAGATTAATACTTTTATAGCTATTAAATTTATATTAATAAGTATCGGCTTTAATTACTTATAATTAAGTACCTCGAGAAAGTTATATATCTAAATCGCTTCTCGTATAGTTTTAGATAGTAATAGGTATTTAACTTCGCCGGTAGATCTAGCGATAATTATTAGTTTATATAATCTCTAGTAGATTAAACCTCTAGCTATTATAAACCTATATCCCCCGATACTATATCTATTAGATACCCCGAAATTAGTATTATAGTATCCGTATAACCCGAAGTTATTACCGGTTACTAGTTCGAAGTCTAGGTAGTACCGGATACTAATCGTTATTATTTACTTAAAGTATTATAAAATTCTAATAATAATTACTTTATAGTTTTCTTTCGGTATAGCTTAAGCTCTCGAAAGTAAGCTATTAATTAGTAAGATATCGGCTTAGGTTATAGTTAATATATAGTATAATAAGCCGATAATAAAATAATAGTTTTTATATATTTAAAGATTTAATAGGGTACCGGTATATTCGCTATCGATATTATCTAGTTTTTATACTTCGACGACTACTAGTATTTATATTCTATTATAATCTACTATATTAAACTTCTCGAGGATATTAGTAATATATTAATCCTAGTAAAGACCGATTAATCTATCGGATCCTTTTATAATTCTAATACCTAAGTAGTATAATAGCTAGCCGTAATCTTTAATTAGTATATAACGGTCTAGTTTTTTATAAAATCTTTAATTTTAATATTTATAGGTCCGATAATTAAGAAGTTATTAATATAAGTTACTACGATTACGCTAGTATTATAGTCGATATATATTATATCGTCGTAGTATACTTCTATTATTCTAATAGCTTTTAGGTTAAGTTTTAGTTAAATTTAAAATTTATTTCTAGTTTACTTTAGGCTATATAATAATATACTAAATTTAATAACTTTTTCTTTCGCCTAATTTTATTATTTTACTTAAATTAAATTATACTCGAAGTATAGTAATAGTAATTTAAAAATCTATATATAGATATCGTATTTAAATTTACTATTAAAGTAAATTAATATAATATTAATCTATTACTATTTATACCCTTTTACTACTATAAGTACTAGGACGATTCGCTATAATACTAATCGTATTATTAATAAGTAAGTTTTATCGTAATTAATTCTATATTATTAATAGAAACCTCTCGTAATTAGACGAGTTTTATATTTTACGAGTTTACTAGTTTCGTTATATTTAGTCTTAGTAATTTATCGGGTATCGATTAGATATTATTTCTTAATTTTAACTTTATTAATAAAAATAAATATACTTTTCTCGAGTAACTTAGTAATCTTATTAAAAGCTATTTTAATCTATTTATCTTTATTTAATATACTTAATACCTCTTTTATCGTACGAGGGTTATTAAGCTTATCGATATTAAGTATTCGGGGGAAAATAAGTATATATAGATTATTAAAGAAATTATCGTTAATTTAAATCTATTTAAAAAAGGGGTTTTAATAAAAGCTCTTAATCGAGAAGAAAATTTCCTAATTACGGGCTCTTTAAGCTTAGTTATTTAACGGCTTATTATCGTCGCTATTCTCTATAATAAGATATAATAACCCGATATTATCGTCGCTATTATTATTATCGATATCGTATTTTTTTCCTTTTTAACTAGATAATAAATTATTTATTTTAGCGGGAATTTTCTTATTTTAGAATATATTTTTAAGTTATATATAGTAGATATATTTATCGAAATCGTCGTTATTTTAAGGTTTATAGAATATAATATCTTAAGAAATAATAATATAGCGGTATTCTAGGATATAAATACTATAAAATTTAATACTAGTATATCTAATTAGAATACTAACTATAGTACGGGTAGCGCTTTTTTATTTACTACTAAGTTATTAAAGAAAGTTATTATTAACGAAATACTTATAGTTAAATATATATAAGTATCTAATTAATAGAATATTAGTAATAATATTAATACTTACTAGTATTCTAATATTTTTTTAAATAGCTATAAGTCTCGTAATACTTTTATATCCTTTATATAGGGATATACCTTTAAAGTTAATTATTATTAATAACCTATTTATAATATTAATAATAGATTCGACGACGTATAGTTAAAACTATACCGGAATTACTATATCGATTATATAAGCTCTAGCTTTATTCTAAATAGTTAAGAACGACTATTTAGCTTTACTATTTTATTAAAGAGAGTATAGTAGGGAGGCTTTAAGATAAGCGCTATACTCTTTATAGAAATCTTTTAGGTTACTAATATAAATATTAGTACTATTATCGTAACGAATCTAATTAAAAGCGCGAGTATAGTCGTTAATAAACTATATTATAATTACTATTATATCCGTTACTATTTAGGGTTTTATAGTTACGAATATAATTTTTCTAAATCGCTAAATATTATTAGTACCTATTATTATATATTTAAATCTTTTATAGTTAACCGGTATATTTAATAATATATTAATATAAATACCTTCTCTAGTTATAGTAGCTCTAGCTTAAGGTAATTTTAAACTATATCGTAATAACTTTACTAGGTTATACGATAAGTAGGCGTAGTCGAATTAATATACTATAACTAATATTAAATTATAACTATAAGTAACGTCGATAATTTTAACTATAACTCTCGATAATAAGTAAACTAGGCGCTTATAATATAGGCGGATATCTTATACCGGCTTAGATATAACGGTAATAACTTAATCGATAAATTCGATATACCCGATTTCTCTTATATCCCTATTACCTATTTTAATAATAATTCCGTTTTTATACGTAATAGGTAGTACCTCTAAGAAGAAATATCTATAGATTATATCGATCTAGGTAATTATAATATTATTATAGATAATTAGATTATTATAATAGAAGTACTTACCTTAGTAATACTACTATAAACTACTTATAATTATAAGTTATATTACTTTAATAAATAATATATTTTCGATAATAATAATCTAAAAACCTCTAATATTTAGATTAAAGTCGTAGAAAATATATACGATAGTCCTAGTTTTACGTACTATTATAGTACTACTTCTAGCTATAATAAGATAAATCGGGTTAATAGTCTTTAGCGATTTAAGTATAAAAATATCTTTTCGCCCTATAATATCCGTATTAGTATTAGTATTAAATAGAATAGGATTAATTTTATTAGTATTCTATAGTTATTATTCGGTAAAGAGAATTTATATTATTTTTATAAGTTTTAGTAATACTATTTAATTAAAATAGTTAGTATTCTTAACGAGTTTTAGGGAAAACTCCCCCTTAGATTAAGTACTAATACTCTCTTAGTATAGTACTATAGTAAGTAATCGAATTATATATATTCTTATAAGGAGATAGTTTATAGTATTTATATTTTCGCTAGTCGTTTATATATTTTTAGTATCTAGTTATAAAGTAGTATTATTATTTCCCGAACCGCTTACTACTACTATAATAGCTTTTTCTTATCGATCTACTTATTACTAGGTATACTAGATTCTTTTTTATTCTAGGATTTCCTTCTAGTTCTTAGGCTACTTTATTTTATTAGTACCCTAATACTTATTACTATATTTTTTCTTATATATTTTATATAAGCTATCGGACCCGCCTTATCTATTAGTCTATTTATTCTTATTAGTAGGCGCTAAAGAGGACTAATAGTTATTTTTATTATCCCTAGTAGGACTCTTATATTTTCTAGATTAATTCGTACTAGTATTATTATATTAGTTATTACCCTATTTATTATCTAAAGACTTAATATTATTATTTTTTAGAGTATTATATTTCTTAGTATTTAATATTTCTAATTTATATAGTATTAATATTATCTTATTAAACTACTCCCTCTCGGTTAATCCGCTTATATACTCTATTTTAATTAATTAGTTAGCGAAGTAAAAGTAATACTTACGAACGGCCTCTTTTAGCTTCTAGATTATCTAATTAACTATTAGGTATAACTAACCTAGTTTCTTAGTATTAAAAGTAGTTTAATAGAACTAAGTTAAGAATTAGGAGATAGATTTATTTAATTTAATATTTATAGTAATCTAATTATTAAATACCTCGTTTATAATATCTTTAATAAGGTAAGAGTAATTAAATTTAATTAATACTTATAACTAAACTAGGGTTATACTTATTCGAGTATATATTAGTTAGATATTATAAGTAAAAAAATTATATATCTAGTTCTATACTTTTATAACTAGTATTTTTAGTAATCGTAGAAATATATCGAAAAATAACCTTATTTTATCGAGGTTATACTTAAGATTAGCCTTCTAATCGTCGAAATTTATAATACTTTTTAATTTCTATAATTTACTAGTATCGAAGACTTATTTTCGGATCTCTTTAGTAGGTAGTTTATCTTCTATAAGTACTATACCTATAAATCTAAGAATATTAATAAGTAGTCCTTTTAGAGAGTAATTATAGATAATTTCTATTAAGACTATACTTTCGTCGTATTCGAAGCGATTTCGGTATTCTAGCTCTATAATAAAAGCCGATAATAGCCTAATAAATTCGTTATTAAAGATATCTCTTATACCTATTAGGCTAATAGGTCCTATAGGACGGTTATTAATATTAAATATAGTAGTATTTTTTAGGATAATATTAAGTTATAATATCTAGTATAAACTATATAGTAATAAATAAATAGATTAAAAAGGCGATTTTTCTAGAATATATATACTCTATACTTCTCTAAGTACGATTATAAATAGAATAAATAAACGAATAGATTAGTAGTATTATAATTATACTTAGTATTTAGTATAAGTAGATTATAATCCGCTTTAGCTCTAGTATATTCCGCTATTTTAAATATTTATTCTTTTATATACGTATTTAATAAAACTATTTATAGATAGTTTATTATAGACTACTAATATAATCTCGTTTAGGAATTCTATATTCTATATCTCTATTCGGTTATTAAGTTCGTATTATAATTTATTAAGGCCTTCTTACTAGATATCTACGGATTATTATTAAATTTATAGCGCTAGGCCTAGGTTTTATAGAATATTTATTCTTTAGGGTTATAGGGCTATTATTATTAACTAATATAAATTAGTAATCGGTATAAGTTATTAAAGTAGTAATATAAATAAGTAGCCTAATATTATCGGGGTAAATAGTAAATTAGTCGAATATAATTTAGGCCTAGGAAGTATAATTTAGTTTAGTATATATAGTAATTAAATAGTTAATTCGATAAATAAATAATCGTACTATTTAGGAGACTAGAACTATAAATATTTCCTTCGGTATAATAATATAGGAGTAGATAGAACTAGTATTCGTATTAATATAAGTAGTATTTTTAATAGTTCGATAGAATTTAGTAAGTCTAATCGGGGAGTATTAGTAGACTCGGATTTAATTCTCGAGTTACTAATCGTTTATATAGAATAGATCTAGGTCTTAACTAAGTTTATAAGTAGTCTAAGTTCTTTAGGTAGTAGTACGCGACTCTAAAGTTATCTATATACGTCGAGTTCGAAAAAAACCGCTATATAGTTAGCTAATTATAATCTTAATTACTATAAAGGCGATATTTAGGGTTATAGTAATTATAATCTTATTACTCTCTATAGCGGATTATTAGTTATTAGTAATTATTCTATACTTATCTGCGTTTTTCGGCTAGCTATAGTATTATAAAATTACGCGATTTATACGATTATTCGTTAATTAGTAATTTCTTTACGCCGGTATTTATTCCGACTTACGCTTAATATAAATTAAAAGTTATAAGGGATTATCGATCTTATTAAATTATTAGAAATAATAGAATTAATCGTAATAATATAGTACTATTATATAAGGTTTTAGTTATAGGTATATTATTATATATAAAAAGCGTTAATTATTCTAAGTTATATTATACTAGTAGGCTAGAAGATAAGCTTCTAGCCCTACGCACGTCACGTGATATATGGTTATATAACCTACTAACCTGTTCCTTCACTACGGTACCAGCCACGGCATCTCCGTGCCCTAACATAGTTAGAATAATTAATAATATAAAGGGGAAAGTAGAGGCTAGAGGCGAGTCTAGTATCCTCGTAGGATTCTAAAGATATTATCTATATAAAGTAGCCCTAGAAATAATAATAAAAATTATAATTAGTAGAAATATAAAGTTTTATAAAAAACTCTAAACTATCGACTTTATAAAAGTAATAAAGACCTTATACGTATTTAGAACTTTTAAACCGTAGTATAAGCTTATATTAACTTTAAAAATACCTAATTAAGCTACTCGCCGAGGGGGAGTTAGAATTAGGAATAAAAAAATAGAAAATAATAATATAATAGCTAATAACGAGTAGGTAGATTAATATAAGAATAGCCTTTTTAATAGGGTATTTATCGTAGATTAGAACCTAGAAGTATTCGATATATTAGATAAAGTATTCGCTAGCTTTTATATTAATAAAGTAGATATAGATTAGCTAAACTATTATACGGCGATAATAGGCCTAGACTACGAATAATAGTTAAAAGTATATAATACCGAATTAAAAATACTAACCGATTATAGGATATTCTACTTCTAAAATAACTTTAAAAATATTAATACTATTAATAGTAAAATAGTATATAAGGTTAAATATAATACCGATAGTAAGATTATTAAATATAAATTATAAATAGTAGTAAAAGGCTTCCGGTAGCGAATAGGGGAGGACTTCGATAACTACTATATAAGTATAGTTAAATTAGTATTATAGAAAAAAAATTTAGTAATAGTAATAGCCCTAGGCTAGAAGAAGATTTAAATAAATATAGTTAGGGTATACTTTCTAAGGGATTTTTACTATATAATCTATATACTAGTACTACTTTAGATCTATTAATATATAGTAAGGAACCCTAAAGAAACTAAAAAGTATAAGTATTATAAAAATTAGAAAATTATAGAGGTAAAAAAACTACTCTATAGTTTAAAATAAGATAGATTCGAGTAGTAGTAGAAGCTATATTCTACTTTAAAAGATATAGGGTTCTACTTTAGTTTATACGACTCTACTATATATACTAATACTAGTACCGACTCGAGTAATAAAAAAAGGTTAATTATTATTAATACTTATATCGATAACTTTATTATAGCTAAGGTAAATAACTAAAGTCTAGAGACCCTAGTAGAAGATCTCTACTAATATAGTATTAAAGTAGAAGTAATAAGTATTCCGAAGTAATATTTAAAAGTATATATTATTAACTAATCGGATAGTACTATAAACCTCGTTTAAAATAAATACTAGGGTACGATAATAGAATACTATAATACGACTAATTTTAATTTTATTTAATTACTAGGCCTAGAAATAATATAAAAACTAGCGGATTTAGAAGCCGGCGGGGATATCCTAGATAACGAGTCGGTAGTACTATTCTAGTTTATAATAAAATTAATCTAGTATACTACTAATATAACTAGGCTAAATATCGTATATAATTTAAATATTCTAGTTAAGGTTATAAAATAACCGAAAGTAGATTACCTAAAATATATTAAAGTAGTACTAAAATATAGTATAAGATCGAAGTATTTAGATATTATTTATAACCTAGACTTCGATTATATTAATAATAATCTTAGTTTATACGGATACTATAATATAAATTTCGGGGTATTAAATTCGAAGAATATAAGTAGATAAGTTATAATAATAGCTAAAAGCGCTATTAGCTAAACTACTAGGAAGTAAAAGATTATTACTATATTAACTAGTAAAGCTAAATATATAGCGCTATTATCTATCGGCTACGAGCTAACTTAAGTTCGAAACTTCTTAAATAACCTAAAAATAAAGTTATTTTTAAAGGGGAGGCCTATTTATATATATACTAATAGTAAAATAGTTATAAAAAAAAGCCTTAAATCCGGAAATAGCTAATCGTATTACCTACGTATATAAGTATTACTACTTTATTAAGTAAGAAATAGCTAATTAGTACTTAGTAATTAAATTTACCTTATAAATAGAATAAATAGTAAATAATTTAATAAAATACCTAAGTAGCGAGGTTTTTAAAATATTTATAAAGTACTTAAAGTTAAATACTATAATCTAATTACTTATAAGAGATAATTACTTTTAAAATCGCTATATTAGGATTTATTTATTTAAAAGTATAACTAGACTAGACGATCCGGTACGTATATACGACGAGAAATAACGATATTATTCGGAAATAGTTTTATAATACTATATCGGAAGCTAATTCCGAGGGGGAGTATAAAGATATAAGTACTTATCTTAATTTATATATCTAAGGGTTAGCTAGTAATACCTAGGTATAACGTCGTATCTACGGTAGGCCTCTTAGATAGATATCTACTATAATTAAAGAGTTTTATAATAGATTTAATTAAATAACTATAAAACGATTAATCTAGTAGTAGGGTTTAGTAATATCTAGGCCCTAACCAGCTGCAGTTACCTCCACTAAATCTCACAATTTATAAAAAAGAAGGAGGGTAGTATAAGGGTTTTATAATTACTTAAGTAAATATATAATATAAATATAGTAGGAAAACTAAATTAGTTAGAGGTAAATACTAAAAGTATATAAATACGAAACTCTTTTTAGGATATTTCTTTTTTTTATTTAAGTTTTTCTTTTTTTTTAAGAAAAAAAAGAAAGGTTTTTAAAAGAATTTTTTTTTCGTAAGATAATAATATAAATATAGATTTTATTTAAAAGTAAAATAAAATACTAATTATATATAATACTAAGTTTTTTTATATAATATAATATAATATCCGGTTAGTATAAATAGTAATATAATTATTTTATAATTAATTAATAGGAGTATAATTCTCTAATTAGGCTACTTTCTTTTTTTATTTATAAAAAAGCTAATTTAAATATTTAAAAATTAAATAATAATAATCGATAAGTATAACTAATTATATTTCGAATATTTATAATTAAAATATAGAGTATAGATATACGAATTTCTTAAGTTCTTATAAGAAGGTATTATATTAATTTATTTCCTAGTCGGGTAGAGGGGGGGGTAAGGTAATAATAAAAGGGAGGGGTACTTTCGCCCCCTTTTAGGGGCTAGTAAGTATAGGGGGGGGGGGGGGGGCGAAAATACCTTTCTTAACGAAAAATAAAAGGAGTAGGAGGAGCCCTCCCCCTTAAAATAAAGTATTTAAGATTAATTTATACTAGAAGAAAAATATATATATATAATTTTAATAGAAATATTAAATCTATTAAGTTAATTTTAAAATAATTATTCTCGTTATTATTCTATATATTTTAATTTATTAGAGTTAAGTAATTATAATTTTTTAGCTTATAAATAGTCTAGAAAAACTACTAACTTATTATAAAAATATACTATATTACCTAATAAAAAAGAGTTTAAGAAAGTAATAAAGCTTAAAATAGATAGAATAAAGAAAATAAATACCTAGGTAGTCGTAGATCGGTTAAATATTAATAAAAAACCCTTACTATTATACTAAGTTTATATATATAAGTTTAACGAAAACGGCTTATTATTATATACTAAAGTACGAGTTTATATAAGAGGTAATCTTTAACTCTAGGACTTACTCGCTTTAATATATACGGTAACTCTTATAGTAAAGACCTTTTAAATAATAATAGTACTTATAATAAAATTCGACCTAGAATATATATAATTAAATTTTATTAATACTTTTCTAAATACTTTAATAAGAGGTATAGTCGTCTACGAGTTTCTAGAAGGTTATAGATAAAATAATAAGTATATAATATTACGAAGAGTAATATATAGTCTTAGAGAATTACTTTTATTATAGTATTAAAAACTTAAGAATATTCTAAAAGAGTTTAATCTTATTACTACTAAAGAGGAACTAGACCTCTTTTTTAATAAAAAATAAATAATCTTTATATTAGTATATATTAATAATCTACTCCTAATCTACTATAAATACTATATTTATACCGCTAAAGTAATTATTATAAAGGTTTTAGAACGATATAAAGTAAAAAGTATAGGGCTAGTATCTTAGTTCTTAGTAGTAAGAGTAATATAGAATAGAGAAAAATAAACGATATAACTAATATAAAATACCTATATCGAGAAGTTTATAGTACGCCTATTCGAATACCTACTAACTAAATTACTAGTAGTTCTACTTATAAAGAAGATTCTAAAATACTAAGGATAAGTATAGCTATACGAGATAAAGAGGTTTTAAGAGTATATTAGAATAGTAATATACTATACTATATAAATAAAACCGGATATTATATTTATAACTATAGAGTTATTACGATATCTATAAAACTTAAGTTAAAAGTATATTAAAGTAGTAATTTAGCTATTATATTATCTATAAGCTATACGGTTCTTAGTTATCTAATTCGGGGGTAAATATAAAGAAATATAAGTTACTAAAATTATATCTAATATAGCCTTTACCGATAAACCTTAAAGTAAGAAATTATCGTAAAACTATCTAATATATCTCTTTAGTAGACCTATAATTAAGAAAATTAGATTATAAGTTATAGTAATAATATCTTCGATAGAAGCTAAATTACTAGTTCTTAAGTAATATATAAAAGAAGTAATAGCGTTCTCGAGGTTATTAAAAGAAATTATAATAGAAATTATAATACTACTTAAAATATTCTACGATAATAAGTAAATAATATACTTAGTAATAAGTTTAAAATAATAATTAAATACTCGTTTAAAATATATCGATATATAGAATATATAGCTTAAATAAGAATACGCTAAAAGTATATTTTAAATAGTATATTTAGAAATAGAAAAAATACTAGTAAATAGTTTAACTAAACTACTTTTAAGATATTATTTTAAATATTTTCGTACGTTTTTAAATAGAGTTAATATCTTATTTATTTTAAGATAATATAAGAACTAAGGATTTTTATACGAAACTGAGAGGTATTTTTAAAATATAGAAATAGAAAATAATATTATATAGAAAGAGTAGATTAATAATATAGAGGTTCTTAGTTTTATTATTATTTTTTAACTACTTATACCCCGAGAACCCGAAAAGACGGAAATAGAGTAAATTATACTTAATTACTAGCTATATTATTATCTTTAGATATATTATTATTATTATCTTTATCCTTATTCTTATCCTCTTCTCCTTTAGGATCGAGCTCTTCTTCTATAATTATAAACATCTTTTTAACTTTAATAGTTATAATTTTAATAATTAGAGTATTTATTTCTAGTAGGGGTTTTTTTATTACCTAAGACCTTACTAACTAGGGTTTAATAGGTAAAAATAAGCTCTATTATACTAGGAATAAAACTAATAGTTGTCCTGAGCAACGGCGTTAAAAGGCTTAAAGTATTAACGTATCTTTTTATTAATTTGAAACCGATTATAAATAGAAACGCTAGCCCTACGTGACCTGACTTATTACCTATGTGAGATTTAGTGGAGGCAACTGCAGCTGGTTAGGGCTCAGATATCACCAAACCCTACTGCTAGATTGATCGTGTTATAGTTGCTTTTTTTTTGAATCTATCGTAAAACTCTTTAATTATAGTAGATATCTATCTAGGAGGCCTACTATAGATACGGTATTATACCTAGGTATTACTAGCTAGCCCCTTTAACGTATAAAATATCTATTTAGCCGTACTTATATCCTTTTACTCCCCCTCGGAATTAGCTTCCGATATAGTATTATAAAGCTATTTCCGAATAACTTCGTTATTTCTCGTCGTATATATATACTAAAACGTCTATACCTTTAAATAAATAAATCTTAGTATAATAACTTTAAAGGTAATTACCTCTTATAAGTAATTAGATTACGGTTTCTATTTTTAGGTACTTTACGAACGTTTTAAAGGCCTCTCTACTTAGGTATTTCGTTAAATTATCTACTATCTATTCTATTCTTAGGGTAAATTTAATCGCTAGGTATTAATCCGCTACTTCCTACTTAATAAAGTAGTAATACTTATATATATAGGTAGTATAATTAGCTATTTCCGGATTCGAGGCTATTTTTATAGCCGCTTTACTATTAGTATATACGTAAATAGGCCTCCTTTTTAAAGATAACCCTATCTTTAGGTTATCTAGGAAGTTTCGAACCTAGGCTAATTCGTAGCCGATAGATAATAGCGCTATATATTTAGCTTTACTAGTTAATATAGTAACGATCTTTTATTTCTTAGCGGCTTAGCTAATAGCGCTTCTAGCTATTATTATAATTTATCTACTTATATTCTTCGAATCTAGTACCCCGAAATTTATATTATAGTATTTATATAAACTAAGATTATTATTAATATAATCGAAATCTAGGCTATAAGTAATACTTAGATACTTCGATCTTATACTATATTTTAGTACTACTTTAATATACTTTAGGTAATCTATTTTTAGTTATTTTATACCTTTAGCTAGAATATTTAAATTATACGCGATATCTAGCCTAGTTATATTAGTAGTATACTAGATTAATCCTATTATAGACCGGAATAGTACTACTAATTCGTTATCTAGGGTATCCCCGCCGGCTTCTAGGTCTACTAGCTTTTATATTATCTCTAGTCCTAGTAATTAAATAGGGTTAAAGCCGGTCGTATCGTAGCGTTCTACTATTATACCCTAGTATTTATCTTAAACGAGGCTTATAGTACTATCCGATCGGTTAATAATATATACCCCTAAGTACTATTTTAGAATACCTATTATCTCTACTTTAATACCTTATTAGTAGAGATCTTTTACTAAAGTCTTTAGACTTTAGTTATTTACCCCGGCTACGATAAAGTTATCGATATAAGTATTAATAATAATTAACCCCTTTTTATTATTTAAGTCGGTATTAGTATTAGTATATACGGCGGAGTCGTATAAATTAAGGCGGAACCCTATATTTTTTAGGGTAGAATATAGCTTCTACTACTACTTAAATCTAATTTACTTTAAATTATAGAATAGTTTCTTTACCTCTATAATTTTCTAATCCTTATAGTATTTATATTTCTTAGCTTCCTCGGGGTTCTCTACTATATACCGATAGATCTAAAACGGTACTAGTATATAGATTATATAGTAAAAATCCCCTAGAATATATACCCTAATTATATTTATTTAAATCTTCTTCTAGCTTAAGGCTATTACTATTACTAAAAGGATCTTCTATAATACTAATTTAGCTATACTTATATAATAGTTATTAAAGTCCTCCCCGACTCGCTACTAGAAACCTCTTACTACTATTCGTACTTTATATTTAATAATCTTACTATCGGTATTATATTTAATTTTATATACTATTTTACTATCGATAATATTAATATTTTTAAAGTTATTTTAGAAATAGAATATCCTATAATCGGTTAGTATTTTTAATTTAGTATTATATACTTTTAACTATTATTCGTAGTCTAGGCCTATTATTACCGTATAATAATTTAATTAATTTAGGTCTACCCCGTTAGTATAGAAATTAGCGAATACTTTATCTAGTATTTTAAATACTTCTAGGTTCTAATCTATAATAAATACCCTATTAAAAAGGCTATTCTTATACTAATCTACCTACTTATTACTAGCCGTTATATCGTTATCCTCTATCTCTTTATTTCTAACTCTAATTCCCCTTCGGTAAGTAAGTTAATTAGGTACCCTTAGGGTTAGCGTAAGCTTATACTACGGTTTAAAGGTTCTAAGCGTATACGAGGTCTTTATTACTTTCGTAAGGTTAATAGCCTAGAGTTTCTCGTAAAATTTTATATCTCTACTAATTACGATCTTCTTTATTATTTCTAGGGTTACTTTATATAGATAATACCTTTAGAATCCTACGAGGATACTAGACTCGCCTCTAGTTTCTACTTTCCCCCCTATATTATTAATTACTTTAACTACTACTTTATTTCTTAGGATTTATAGCTAATCTAGTTTTAGTTTAGCCTAGAAAAGTACTACTTTACCGATAAGGTCTAGGGGTAATAAGCGAAGTTAATAATAGTAAATCTATACTTTATATACCTCAGCTAAAATCTTATTTTCTACTACTACTTTACTAGCTATATTATTAATTAGATTTATATAAGATTCTAGTACCTAGGTCTAAAACTCCTAGGGTATTTTTCTATCGATTATAGCTAACCGAGTCCTTATAAAGATTATTCTAAACCTAAGTTTAGTAATACTATCTTATTCTAAGGAGTATATAGGGGTAGGTCCTAATTTAATCCCCTTTTTATAGTAATATTCGCTAATTACTCCGATAGTAATATCTATTCCGTTATCGTACTTTATCTAGGTTAGTAAAGTTTCTATTTCGGTTAAAAAAGTCTTTAAAATTATTAAAACCTCTCTAGCTACTTCTACTTTAGTACTAGTAATACTAACTTTCTATTACCTAGAAGCGTTATCTATAACTTAAACTACGTACTTTCTAGATAAGTTTACCGGTTTATTTAATAATATATCTAATACTAAACCTTTTCCTAGGATACTCTCCCTCTTTTACCGGTACTTTAAGGTATACTTTAGAGATTTCGATTTATCGTATACTAAGTAAGCTATCTCTTTAGCTAATTACTTAATTTTATATAAGGTTATCTAATTTAGTTCCTCGATATCGGTATATTTATAAGTTATTACTAGCGTATTTAGTCTAAAATAGGCGAGCCTTCTATAGATAAATTAGACTTTCTCTACTTCTCGGTTTATAAATATAAGGTCTTATTCTTCTTTATTTATTATATAAGTACTTAAGCTAATTATTACTATTTTTTCTAGTATAGCTTTATTTAATTTAAGGCTTTCTAAGTACTTACCGACTTAGAAGCTTATTTTAGATACTAATACTACTTTTATGCTATTCGAAGTAAGGATATCGAGGCCGACTAGCCTACCGCCTCTCTAGTACTACTTCTTACTAGATATAATATAATATAAGAAGTTTAGTACTATAATAATATCTAAGAGGTTTATAGGGGTTTTAAGCTTTTTTCTCTCCTCTACTATCGTAATTAATACTATATATAAGTAGGTAGTAGCGACTATCCTACTACTAGTTATAAAATTATAACCTTCTAAAAGTCGTTTTACTATACCTTTTATAATAATTACTATACTATTCGTAATATAGATATCCGAGCCGGTATCGAATATCTAAAGCTTTAATTTATTTTACTTTAGGACTATATAACTAGGTACTATTACGGCCTAATTAATCGATCCTCCCTTTTAGATACCTATATTAATCTTAGGGTTAGTACCCTATAGTTCTTCTATAGTTTAGCCCTATAATTATACTATATTATTCTATAGGTAATCCTTCTTTAAGTACTTTTTCTATTTATACTTATAGTAGGTTATCTCCTTATTATTATTAGTATTCTTATTAGTAGTACTTTTAGAGTTACTAGAAGGCTTCTTTATACTATTATCTAGTAGATTAGTACTATTTTTATACTTAGTAGTATAGTATTCGTACTTCTTATAGCCCTATCGGCTATAATAGTAGTACGTTATACTTACCTTATTATTAAGTACGTAGGACTTCTTATTATCGCTTTTCTTTTTATCCTTATTACTACTATTATCCTTATTTCTATTTTAGTTTCTATATAGTATTTTATTTCGGTTAGCTTCTCTAATTAATTATATTATCTTACGGTATATTCTTTAGTTATCGGTAATAACGCTTTTTACTATTAATATTATAATTACTAGTTCTAGGTATCGGCTAATATAACCTTTTATTAAAGTTTTAGTATATATATCTATATTTATATTAAAAAGAAGTTAGTATTTAGCGAATATCTATTTAGCTCTAGTAACGGACTAACTAGCTATTTCGTTATTTATTATTTTTAAGTTAATTATATTATCCTATATTATTATTCTTTTTTAAGTAAGTATAAGTTTTATCGCTATATTAAGTCTAGTCTATATATCGTACGATAATTTATAGTAGGTATAAGTATTATATAGCCTACTACTAATTATATTTAGAAACTAGGTTACTATATAAATATCTACTAATAGGTTTATATTAACTAGTTCTCTTTTATCCGGGTCGATTAAAATTATCCTAAAAGCCCTTTTAACTATTTACTTCTAGATTATCTAGTTATTAGCTCCTACTAGTTTCTTTTCTTTTAGGTACTCGATCTTCTATTTCTTAGCTTTTTTTATAGTAAGTACGGCCCTTAGGGTTATTTATTTAGTATCGTTTAATTAATCCTCTACCCGAGAATCGATACTTATTTCTAATAGTAATAAGTTCTATCTAAAATAGGTATTTCGATTTAATACTTTATTATACTATATATTCGGTCTATAGATATATTTAGGTATTATTTACTTATACTAGGTATTTAATACTACTACTAATCTCTAGGGTATTAAGAATATAAATAGGGCTAAACCTACTACGCTTTAGCTATCCGATAAATTACTAAACCTATAGTTATCTATACCGGGTACTTACTAATCGCGTTCTAGCTTATATACTACGGATACTATAGCTTTTAGTTACTACTCTAGTACTACGCGGTATACTTATACTAAAGGTTCCCTATATATCCTCTTATATCCTTCGGATACCTAGATATCTTCTACTAATATACTTATCTAATATACTAGTAGTACGATACTAGCTATATCCTTATAGATTAATCTATTTTCTATCGTACTATTTCTAATATTTAGACGCGCTATTCGGTACCTATTATTATACCCTCTTCTAGGGTATTCTAAACTATATCGCTATAAAGCTATTATAATTAATTTTCTTTAACCTACGCCTTCTTCTTATAAGATTACTAAGCTTATAACCTATAAGATTTAGTAGAGGTAACTATAGCTGGTTAGGGCTTAGATATTACTAAACCCTACTACTAGATTAATCGTATTATAGTTGCTTTTTTTTTTAAATCTATCGTAAAACTCTTTAATTATAGTAGATATCCATCTAGGAGGCCCACCGTAGATACGGCGTCACACCTAGGTGTCACCAGCTGGCCCCCTAAACGCATAAAATATCTACCCAGCCGTACCCATATCCTTTCAACCTATACTAAATTCCGACCGTATTAAGCCCTATATTTAGACCCTCCGACGACCCTACTAAACCCTATCGATTATCCCTTATCTTAATCTTCCTTAGTTACTTATATAAACTATATATTAAACTTATTATTAGTTATATCTACTAAGAAGTTATTTACTCTAATATCCTCTACGATATTATCCTCTTATAAAGCCCTTACTAGGCTTTATACTTTATCGATATCGACTTTAATTAGGCTAGTTATTACGAGTTTCTTATAGCTTTTCTCTAGAAAGGCGAATAGATCCTTATTATTTAGTTTACCGATATCGATATCGGCTTTAATAAAGATAGGTAATATAACTTTAGTATTCTTTATAGTAAACCCGGGGAGGAGGGGGTAAATAATCTTCTTAATAACCGGTATTTTCGTTATATTAGTAAGTAAAAGTAATTTAAATAGGTTTATAGGTATTTAAGTAAGTTTATTTAAGTCTAATAGAAGATAGTATAGAATCTCTAAGGAGAAAGGCTTCTTTTTATACTAATAAGGGCTCCTCTTATAGCTAGTAGTAATAGAGTTTTCCGTATAACTTACTCGGTAATATACGGGGAGATTTTCGGATATAAATTAAGTTCTAGTTATTTAGGATTTAGCTTTCTTTAGTACGGTTACGAAAATTTATTACGAAAATTTATTAAATTTATACCGGTTACTAAGCTTTAAAGATAGAGGGTATTACGTCTTACTATATTTTTTTATCGTAGTATAACTCGGATAGGTTTAAAATCTATCCGGCTATACGAATCTTTAATTATAAAATAAAACTAATAGCCTTATCATTATTAGATTCTAGAGATAGGTTACTACGAGAGGCGAGAGTATTATATTTACTTATAAGTATATCGAGGAGCTTTATAAGAATAGGATACTAAGTATTTAAAATCTATATTTTATTAGTAAAAGAATATAAAGAAAATATAAAAAATAAAATATACTAAATTACGAGTATAAGTAAATTTTAGAGTATTAACTATTATATTAAAAGCTTAAAGATATAAATTAGCGAGAAGAATATAATACTTAGGAATATTTTATTTATTAATTATCTAAATATTAAAAATAAAAAATAAAAAAAAATATAGTCTTATACGAATAACCGTATATATACTAAAAATAACGGGTAATTAGTCGATAATCCTTAGAAATATAGTATTATAGTAGCGGCTATCCGATATACTATAAAAGATACTTCGGAGATATCCTAGATAAGAGAATAAGTACTCCGCGCCCTTAAAATAGCTATTTTTTTAGCCGAGCGATTTTTCTTAATACTAGTTTATATATTTATTAGTTTTCTAAGTTTCTCGAAATATAAGAATAACGGTTTTACTATATTCTTATTCTATTTTTATATTAATTAGTATAAAAACTTACTAACGAATATTTAGTATATATTATAAAGAATATAAGAATTAAGATAATAAGAGTATTAAGAATTATAAATACTACTTCTATTACTACTACTACTATTATTATTATAGCTACTATTATTACTATAGTTATTATTACTTGAAGAAAGAAAATAACGTATAAAAAAGAAGGGCCTATTTATACTATAGATAATAGCCTCGTAGTAAAAATCTATAACCTCGAAATATTTAAAAGTCTAATATCGAATCTAATTATATTCGTAAAGTCTTATAACGAAGAGAGTTTTACTATAAGGTTACCGATAAAAGAAAAACTACGAATTAATATTCATAATTAAAAATTCGTATAGCCGGATAGATTTAAACCTATCCGCGCTATACTACGATAAAGAAATATAGTAAGATATAATACCTTCTATTTTTAAAGTTTAGTAATTAGTATTAACTTAATAAATTTTCGTAATAAGCTTTTATAATTATACTAAAGAAAACTAAGCCCTGAATAACTAGAATTTAATCTTTATATATTTAAAAGTCTTTTTATATATTACTAAGTAAGTTATATAGTAAACTCTATTACTACTAGCTATAAGAAGAGCTTTTATTAGTATAAAAGGAGGGCTATTTCCCTAGAGATTTTATACTATCTTCTACTAGACTTAAATAAACCTACTTAATTAAATACTTATAAACTTATTTAAATTACTACTATTTTAACTAATTAATATAATAAAAATAACTACTAAATCCGCTAAAATTAATATTTTTCCCCCCTTTTTCCCCGGGTTCTCCGAAAAGAATACTATAATATCGGTACTTAATTTTACTAAAACTACTATTATAAAGGTCGGAAGATTAAAAAGAGATAAGCTATTAGCCCTTCTAGAAAAGGGCTACGAGAAGCTTATCTTAGCTAGCCTAATCGAGGTAAACCTCGATAAAGTATAAAGCCTATTAAAAGTTTTATAAGAGGATAACGATATAGAAAAGGTTAATATTAATATTATTTTAAATTATTATATAGTAGTAAATTTAATACGTAGTTTATATAGGTAACTAAAGAAAATTAAAATAAAAAGTAATCGATAGGGTTTAGTAAGGTCGTCGGAGGGTATATAGGGCTCGATATAGTCGGAATTTAGTATAAGTAATAAATTAGGTTATATAGGGCTAGCGTTTCTATCTATAATTGGTTTTAAATTAATAAAAAGATATATTAATACTTTAAGCCTTTTAACGCCGTTACTTAGGGTAATACGAATTAATATAATACTAGAATAAGTATTTAAGTAATAATAAAAGTATAAAATAAGAGGTTTATAGATCGTTTTTTCTTTATATATAATATTAGAATATTTTCTAATATTATACTTACTCTTATTTATAAACTTTAAACCTTAAAGTAAGGTTATTCCTAATAAAATAAAACCGATTTAATTAGATTATTTAAAGTACTCTCTTTTATACTATAAGAGATACGAAAAATAGAATTTTAAGATATTCTATTTATACGAAGTTCTTCTATATTTTAAATAAATTAAAAGAAGAGGGTATATTATATAAATAGGTAGATTAGGCTCGCCCCGATTACTAAATAATATTATATAATAACGAAGCCTATATTATATAATCTATACTAATCTTTAATTATTTATATATTTAAGAAGATAGATTCTACGGGGTTTATAATCTACGGTACTGTAGAAAGATTCTACGTGCAGGATCTATTTGCACGATAATATATTTATTATAAAAAAGATTTTTATAAAAAAAACTACTAGAAATTAGTAAAGAGTTATTTTTAATAAACAATAGAAATTTAATTAGATGAATTTTTTAATTTATATAATAATTTATTAAATATACTTTTTATAAATTAAATTTAAAATTATAAATTAAATTTAAAATTATAAATTTATTATATATTTTGATTTTATTTTAATAAATTCTTTTAATTATTATTTTCTTATTTAATAAATTTATTATTAAAAGTATTATAATTTTATCTTTTTAGTTAGTAAAATTAGTTATTTTAGTAATTTAGGTGCTCGCAATTTACCTGGGCACAAAACAGAACGTGGTAACAAAGAATCTGGGCAACAAAAAGAAGGGCCTCAAAACAGAGGCTGGGTAGAACAGAACGTCTCAAACAGAGACTGGATGATGTTGTGAACTTGGTTGGTTGATTGAACTATCTGGGGTTGACTGCTTGTTTACATGGGTCTCTTATCAATAATCTTCACGTGATGTGCCCATGGCACCTTCCTCACAAGCACTCGCTATTTCCTATGACGTAACGCTGTTTCCTGGAGGTCGCCTTCTGGGCGCGGATGAAGCTGCTCTTCTTTATCCGATTGGTCCTCTTGTATGCCTTCCGATCCAACGGTGTCGACTTCATGTCAACGTATAGATAGAAATTATAATCAGCTTGGTTAACGCGTGGTCAGGTGATGTCAGATCTCTGAAAAATTTAAACACGCTCGCATCACGTGATGTGCAGCTACATTTGGACAAATCGGCATCACGTGTCGTGACGCTGATTATAAAATGGATGAGAAAAAAAGCAAACGTCGCGGTCACGTGATGTGCAGCATTTGGAATCACTTGAAAAGACAACGGATCACCGAGATTCGACCTCATCACGTGATCCACAATTAATCATTGAAACGAATGTATTGAATATGCGACTCGCGCAAGTACAAAACACGACGTACCTCATCAGAAAATCGTTTCGCGGTGGGCACGCTGCTCGGCGCGCAGGCGCTCGCGCTCGTCGGGCGTCAGCTCGTACGATCCAGGCGCGCGTCTGGCGCGGGCGCGGTTAGCGCGGCTGCGCTCGGCGGCGGCAATCATCATCTCGCGCTCCGCGTCGGACGTGACCGACTTGATGGCGGTGGCGGGCGAGCGCTTGCCGTTGACGACGTCCCACTGATTCTCCAGATCGAGATCCTTGAACGACGGGACGCGCGTCAGAAAGGGCAGCACGGGGTGCGAGTCGAGCGGTCCGGCAAACGGGCGCTTGTAGGGCTGGTAGGCGCGGGCGGCGGGATGGAACACGCTGCTCGAGTGCGAGATGGGGGAGATCGGGGACGGGGACGGGGACGGGGACGGGGACGGGGAGATCGGGGACGGGGAGATCGGGGACGAGGCCACTGCCTTGGGCCCCGGCACCAGCGCACGCGGAACGTCGGTGTCCTCGACCTCACCAAAGATCATGGCGCCGACGCCGCCGCAGAGGGAAGCCTCGGCCTGGGCGTAGGCGCGCGCCTGCGCCTGGAGACGCGCCTGCGCCAGCGCGTGCGCGTGGGTCTGGGCCTGGACGCGAGCGTACGCCTCCTCGTACGCGCGGGGGCGCCTGCCTGACTCGGCGCGGATGTCGGCGATCACGTGGGCCGGGA
The DNA here is from genome assembly GCA_026745395.1 of Tympanopsis confertula. Taxonomy (NCBI): domain Eukaryota; kingdom Fungi; phylum Ascomycota; class Sordariomycetes; order Coronophorales; family Scortechiniaceae; genus Tympanopsis; species Tympanopsis confertula. The sequence continues at coordinate 20,023 of JAOYNU010036640.1, read as the reverse complement.
TGTCGAGCGGCGCGAACTCGGGCACCGGGGGCAGCCCGTGTTTGCAGGGGTACGCGCTGTACGATGGCTTGGGGGGACTGCTCTGGTCCAGCCAAGTGGAGAGCGAGGGCGTGCCGGGGGCGGCATCGGGGAACGCGGAGAGGCCGCGGGGGACCGGAGTGGTTTTCAAGGCATGGCGAGTGAACCGCGCCTGGCTCTCCTCTGGCCCTCTGGCCCTCTGGCTCTCTGGCTTCTGGCTCTCTGGCTTCTGGCTCTTCTCCTTAGCCCTCTGGCTCTCCTCTCTGGCCCTCTGGCTCTTCTCTAGCTTCTGGCTCTTCTCTGGCTTCTGGCTCTCCTCTCTGGCCCTCTGGCTCTCGGCCTTGCCCTCGACACCCGTGGACGCCAGCGTCCGCTCCTTCATGGCCGCCCAGCGCGTCGCAGACCCGGGAGCCTTGGCCAGGCAGTCGCGGCACGGGGTCCAGCCCGCGGTCTGGTGCGACGACCTCGTGCACAGCGCGACGGCGACGGAGGCGGCGAGGCACGGCACGACGGTGCTGGTGGAGTGGCCGCACACCTGGCTGATCTCGGCGACGGCGAGACACATGAGGAGGTTGAGGGGGTTGGTTGAGGAGGTTGGTTGAGGAGGTTGAGGAGGTTGAGGTTGATGAGGCTGATGAGGGTCGATGAGGAGGTTGATGAGGTTGAGGAGGTTGAGGAGGTTGATGCAGTTGAATGAAGGATGAGGGCATGGCGCTGTATTTAAGGACTGTCTCAAAGATGGTTCTTTGTGTACGGAGGACAAGGGAGACAAGGAGGATAAGGACGAGGAGGACAAGGAGGACAAGGAGGACAAGGGAGGACAAGGAGGACAAGGACGGGAGGACAAGGAGGACAAGGACAAGGCGAGGACAAGGCGAAGACGAGATTGCCTTTGTCCATTTATGAGTGTATGAGTTCATTGTATGCATTGTATGAGTTGCATTGTATGTGTTTGATATCTTGAGGAGCTGTGACGTGTAATGACACTTAATTCTCCTGATGTTGACATAATTCGATCCTGATATTAATATTTCGATCCTGATATTGATATAATTCGATCCTGATATTAATATAATTCGATCCTGATGTTAACATAATTCGATCCTGATGTTGACATAATTCGATCCTGATGTTGACATAATTCGATCCTGATGTTGACATGATAATTCGATCCTGATATTAATATGATTTCGATCCTGATATTAATATGATTTCGATCCTGATATTAATATTTCGATCCTGATATTAATATTTCGATCCTGATATTAATATTTCGATCCTGATATTAATATTTTAATCCTGATATTAATATGATTTCGATCTTGATATTGACACTAATTCGAATATCATGTTAACACTAATCGAATATGTTGATAATTCGAATATGTTGACAATTCGAATATGTTGACAATTCGAATATGTTGACAATTCGAATATCATGTTAATTCGAATATGTTGACAATTCGAATATCATCCTGAGGCTGACGTGTAATCTAACTATTGTTGTCTGTTATCTGAATGCTGATATTCACTCCGGTTATTGTTCCTTTGTCCACTCGGCCAATGAAACTCGAGCAGTTCCAGCCTTCGATATAAACACCAATATTTTCACAAACAACGAATAAACACAGCCTTCCAATATTTTCCACAAACAAACATAAACACCCTCCAATATTCCACAAACAACGAACACAGATTTCCAAAAACAACCCATGTGCGTCGAAACAGTGACTCGCTACCCCTGTGGGCACAGGTCCATCAGGACCTTTATCTGCCCGTTCGTCAACGAGGGCGGCGGCCCCGCGCCGGTCGGCACCATCGTCCGCGTCTTTATCACGACCGTCGGCCCCCCCACCGAGACGTGCCGCCGCCTCTCGCACACGTACGAGTGCAGCAACCTCGAGTGCCCCGAGGCCTGCCCCCGCCAGTTCTGGCGCTGCTGCGGGCAGCTTTGCCGCACCGAGCCCGAGCCCAAGAACTGCTGGCCCGAGTGCGACGAGTGCGACCACCGCCGCTGCCACCGGTGCTCGACCCTCAGGCCGTGCGCGTGCCCGTGCGGCTGCGACACCATGGTGTTTAAGCCGTTCAGGATGTGCTCGACCTGCTTCAAGATGGCGTGCCCGGAGGGCCGCGTCCTGGAGGAAGACTGGTGTGTAGCCTGACAGAAGTTATGACAGAACTGACGACTCGATAGACTCCTCGAGATAGACTCGACGATACTCGACTCGAGATACTCGATAGACTCGACGATACTCGACTCGACGATACTCGAGATAGACTCGACGATACTCGACTCGACGATACTCGACGATAGACGACTCGACTCGACGATACTCGACGATAGACGACTCGACTCGACGATACTCGCCTCGACGATACTGTCCAGGTTGTGAAGCCTCACGTGATAGAAATAGAAGATTCGATGTGCAGTGGACGAGAACGGGTATAATTATTGTAAAGCGACGGGACAGGCATTCAACGGTATTTGTAAAGGACAATTCAACGCGGTATGCTATTGTACGATTGTACGATTGTAACGATTGTAACGATGTAACGATGTAACGATGTAACGATGTAACGATGTAACGAGGTAATCTATTATCTATCCTTGGAGAACTAAACTAATTGTCCAAGGCGACACTGGACTGGACTTGGTTATAGCGGCGTGGTAAGGCGTTGTATGCCATTATAGCGCGATCGATCAAAGTTGATCAGGCTCGAGCTGCAAGAAAGCGATTAACAAAGCTCGAGCTCGCCTCCAAAGAAAGCGGATAAGAAATACGCCAACCCTGGGCCAGAAGCTCAAGCCTCGAGCCTTCAAGCTCACCCAACTCCTTTATCACCGTATCCTCCCCCTCATCTTACCCCTCCTCCCCATCTCTTCCTCCCATCTCTTCCTCCGCTCCTCGACCTCAATCTGACGCAAGCTGAGGAGGTGGCTATGAAGCCGGATTTCCCGCGTGGATCCTCATTGTACTCGATTGTGAGATACGTCGAGGCGGTATTTGGTGGGACTGGCTTGGTGATGGCTTGTGGTTGCGAGATTCTCGCTATCCCCGTATTGTCTCTCGGCTTCATTCTTGCCGCGTAATTCGAGGTCAAAGTAGGATCGGTGAGACTTGCGCTCGCGGATCCGTTCATCTCGATCACGATAGGTGGCTGTTCAGGCTCGGTACGGCATGGCCTCTGCAGCTGTCGCACACAGACGAGGCGTACTGTGACATGGAGGGAGGTCGTTCTGGCTATGTCGCGTCACGTCGGTTTATTCGGGACCGATGCTGAGCGGAGACTGTCCAATTAGCGGATGAAATGGAGAAATCGAGATCAGGTCTTACCTTCAGCTGCTGCTGTTGTTTTTGGCCATGCTCTGTGAGCTGTTTCGTTTGTCCCCATACGAGACTGCCAAGAAGGCCACTGATAACTGGGTAGATAGATAGATCGACCGATCTATCGAGTGGACCTGGTTATAGCGGCTGTGGTGTTGGTGGGGCGTGGTGGTGGTGGGCGTGGTGGTGGTGGAGTGAGCGGCTTGATGGGGTTTGCGGTGACGGGTCTCCACCGTCTGCTCAGCGGTTTGATGGGTCAGGTCCTCCACCTGCTCAGCGGTTTGATGGGTGACAGGTCCTCCACCAGGTTTGATGGGTTTGCGGTGACAGGTCCTCCACCAGGTTTGATGGTTTGCGTGACCGCTGTCTGTCAGCCTTTGCAGTGACAGGTTCTTCTCCATGTCTGCCCAGCGTTAGCATCGCCCGTTAGCGTCGCCAGTTTGGCATGACTCACTTGGCGTCCATCGTCCAGTAAGGCACCGTAGGTTGGGTGTCGGGCAGGACGATCGAGAAGATCGAGAAGGAAGTCCTGGATTTCCTATCGAGAAAAGTCCTGGAATGTCCTATCGATTGACTTGTATTAGCAACGACTTGTGTAATAGTGGACGTGACATAATAGTGACAGACCTTGAGATCCTCATCCAAGATAATAGATGACAGCAGCCAAAATGGCTTCGCGGATCACCTCCGACGAGCGCCATCGCCGGTTGTCTTTGGCCTCGCGCTGTTCTCCAGCCGAGACCAAGCCTCAAATAGCTCATTACAAAACGGCTGCAGGAGGACCTGCCAGCCGCTTTGTTTCTGCCCCCCGGCATTATTCTGCGTTGCAAGATCGATCACGAGACGACTATCGTGGTCGTACTTGATCTTATGTCTCCTCGAACTTGTGCGTTGAGGCGGCTGCTGAGTTGCTCCTGTGGAGCTGCGGGTGCTCCTCGCTGCTGGCCTGCTGCTGCTGCTCGAGCTTGGTGGCTGTCATCAGAGGTCATATCTGCTGTTATATCTGCTCATATCTGAGCTATTTGTTGCTGTTGTCTTCGTCGGATGGGTGCAAATATATCCGCAAGAATTCCTATAGCTGATTAGGTCTTGCCCAGCTTTTTGGACAAAGAGGTCTGACGTACCTTGACTCTTGACTTGACGATCGTTATCTGGTCCTGTTAGCTTGAACTTCGACGTCAGCTTGCGATCGTACCTGATTGTCATCGTGCGATCGTGAGTGTCTGAGGTTCGATCAATGAGGATTTCTCCAACGAATTGGGGAGAAATGGCCGCACTTTATAGACGAGCCTTGAGTGATTTCGTTAAGCGCTTGAAATTTTCACCGCTTGTCTCGGAAGAATCAGTCCGAAATGCCCTCACGTAGCATCGGGAAGGAAGTGAGTGGGGACGTCAGTGGAGGTAGTACTTGCTTCGTTCAGAGTGGAGCAGCTGACGGAAGGAGCCACTTCGTTCAGTCCGAATGTCACGTACACTTGTTCACACGTAGCACTTCACCTAGCACTTGCTTCTTCACAGTCCCCACGTAGCTTCACCTAGCACTTGCTTCTTCACAGTCCCACGTAGCTTCACCTAGCACTTGCTTCTTCACAGTCCACGTAGCACTTCACCAAGCACTTTCTTCACAGTCCCCACCTAGCACTTGCTTCACAGTCCCCACCTAGCACTTGCTTCGTCCCTCACAAATGCCTCAAGTCACCGATCGACAACATGCAGTCCGAATGCCCTCAAGTCACGTAGCACTCATTCGAGATATGCAGTCCGAAAGCCACAGCTAATGCGTGGCTTCCACACTAGCACTTCAAGCTAGCACTCAATTCATCAGCTACGAGTCTCCACCTGCATCGCCTCCAATTCATCAGCTTAAAAAGCAAGTCCCACGAGGGAGGTCCACACGTAGGAAATGCCTCAGGTCACTTGCTTGGAAATGGAGGCGCTTGCCGAAATGCCTCAGACTAGCGCCAAGTGACTTGCTTCTGTCGACGAGTCATCGTGGTCACGTGATCCACTAGCTTGAAAACTCTGCGCTACGAGTGAGTCACATCCAGATTCACGTGATCACAGAAATTTCTTCCAAGGCAATCTGATTCCTGTCCCTTTGCTAAAAACATACAAGTCGGGTCGCAGCGTCCTTTGACTACTGCTCGCCGTTTTTGCCATTCTGATGATTGATTCTGATTGCCATTGCTCATTCTGATTGCCTAATCTGGCTCCACAAACAGTCTCCCAGCCATTGATATTCCCTCTCTGACCCCTCCAATTGATGCCGGGACAAAATCATGCTTGCGCGCCAGCATCGTGTCCAGCTTACGCGCCGAGTTGAATATGCCCAGCGTTGCCGCCCCGCACGCCGCGCACGTGTGGTCGCGCCGGTAGCGTTTGAGAGCACACTCCTCGCAAAAGTAGTGATTGCACCGCGTCACGATCGGGTTGGCGTACGGCTCCCTGCAAATCATGCACGAAAGCATGACCTCGCTCAGCAGCGGCGACTCATCGACCTGGAGCGCGCCGCTGCTGTACGGGCCCTCGTCCATGGCGTCGGGACTTTCGCCGCTGCAGCAGTCCTCGCGAGCCTCAATCGGCGTGCTAAAGTTCTTTTTGCCCTTTGCCGCGCTGTCCCACTTCTTGTCGAGCTCCCAGCCGGCCACGTAGTCCTCGCGCGAGTGCAGGTACTTGCAATTGTCGCCTGGGCGGTCAGCATGATCAAGAGTCGAGCGGTCAGCATGATCAAGAGCGCTTCGAGTCACATACCAAACCCGCAGAACCCCGTCTTCTTGTAGTCCTTGCACACGTCGGGCGCATAGTCGATCTGCGTCACGGTGCGGATGTTGGTCGGCGCCTGGATCGGGCCGACGCCGCGGTCGGGCGCGTTGGCGTCCTTGGCGATAAACGACGTCTGGTTTGCGAGTCCCTTGTACGTGCCGGGCGCCGATTCGGCTGCCGATTCGGCTGCCGATACCGATGCGGGCTGCGTCTCGTTCTGCCTGGTGGCGTCGTTGGTGTTGGTGATGGCCACCGACCGGTCCGCAGTAAAGACCGTCGGGCCCAAGTCCGCGGGCGCCGTCTCCGAGGCCGACGACGCGCTGACAATGGCGTCGTCCTTGGGCTTTTTGGCGCGCTGGACTCCGTCGTCGCTGTCGCTGTCGCTGTTTTCGTGGGCCTGGCGCTTGCGCACGTTTGCATTTCTGCCTCTGCCACGCCTGCGGAAGACGACCGACTGGCTGCTGTCAGAATCCATTGATGATGATATAATTGATGGAACGATGGAACGATGGTCAAAAACAACTTGGAGTAAGGCGATCTGCGGATTGATATAGCCGACTGCTGAGTAATGCATGCGTCATCATGAGCTCAGCAAAGCGATCTAGCAAGACTTACCGGCGCACTTGCTGGCGACATAGTTTCGCTATAAAGACTATTCATCCGAAGTTGATCGCTCCTGCGGCGATAAAAGACTATTGCACGGAGAATCGTTTCCGAAGTTGATATGCGATCGCTCCTGCGGCGACATAGTTTCGCTATGAGAAATGGCATATGCCGGCCCACTTTCCGAAGTACGATCGCTCCTGCCGCGCTATGAGAACTATTACAAGAAATGGCATGCCGCACTTCCAGTGCGATCGCGCCGCGCTATGAGAATTACATTACAAATGGCATGCCGCACTTTTCCGAACTACGCTCGCTCCTGCCGCTATAAAGACTATTACATCACAGATGCGGAGAAATGGCATGTGCCGCACCTTCCAGTGCGATCGCTCCTGCTATAAAGACTGCATCAGATGCGGAAGTAGTATATGCCGGCCGTACTTCCGAACTACGCATCTGATACGGAGAAATAGCATGTGCCGCACCTTCAGTGCGATCGCTCCTGCCGCTATAAAGACTATTACATTACTATTACATCAGATCGAGAAATAGCATGCCGCACTTTTCAGATGCGGAAATGGCATATGCCGGCCGTACTTTCCGAACTACGCTATGAGAGAAACTCGGCCGCACTTCCAAAGTACGATCGCTCCTACCAGATGCGAAACGCTGCATGCGGCCGCACTTCCTGGTTATCGTGCAGTCGTTGGACTCGTAAAGTTACCAACTTACGACTGCATGCGGCGTAATCTTCTACTGACTGGATCGGGACGACCCGCTTTCCTTGTAATATAAATCTTGTTGAATTTCCTTATTATCTAATAAGTCGTAAAACCCCTTTATAAAATCAATATTAAGATTATGTATTTAAATATAAGAAATATAATAACTATTGTCAAAGATCACGTCTTGCTGTTATCAGCTCGGTGTAATCTACGGCTATTCAAATATTTAATAACTCACGCCCGAATAGATGCTCGTATAACCGTTGGTGTTAATTGGGGCACTCTTGCTCTACGTGGGTCCACTTGAAGTATAAAAGTCGAATAATGCCCTTGGTTTATCCATCTTTATTTCTGCATCCCTGATATCCTACTCAAATATAGATATGAGCTCAAAGCAGTCTTCCAGCCAAAAAAATGAAAAGAAACGTCATAATTCCACAAGCTCTGGCGAAGGCCCCCAAAAGAAAAAACAAAAACTTGGTCCTCTAACAGATGCGCAATTCACAAGAAAAATTGAGAAAATATTCCCGGGAGATGAAAGAAAAATTAAAGTATTACTATGGGTTTATAAAAGAAATACGTCTGATAAAATCCTAGTTATGAGTAATTACGCAAAAAAAGGACAAGATACAGAACTGAATTATATATATACGTTAAGCAAGAGCGCGGTCCCCGAATAATAAAAGCTTTAACCAGAAAGATGCATCCCTGTTATACTTAAACTGCCTGCTTGACTCGTGAGGAAGGTGCCATGGGGCTATATCACGTGGAGATTATTGATAAGAGGCCCATGTAAACAGCAGTCACCCAGATAGTTAGCTTCAATCAACCAACCAAGTCTACCAGTCTCTGTTTTAGGCTTCTGTTCTATTGCCCCAGCCTCTGTTCTGAGGCCCTTCTATCGTTGCCCAGATCTTTGTTACCACTGTTCTGCCCATAAGAATAGACATTAGAATTTATTATTTATTACTACAGAAGGCCCGACAAATTGTTCCATGTGCTCGTTACAAATTTCCCGATTATGAAATCTGCATAAATTATTTATTAGTTATAACATCTTTACATAATCTGGATCTGGCCGAAAAAACCTACTATGCTCGAATAGATAGCGTTACTGTGACATAACCCCCTGTGGCACAAACCCCTGTGGGTCAGCAAACCAACTTCCTCCTCTTTAATCGAGAACCCTGTGAGGATATCGCAGGTAAAGGGTAGCCTGGGAGGATACTGTGGTATTAATTAGGGATAGCTAGCGATAGCCAGGCCCTATTAATAGTTACGGTAGGCCTCTTAGGTAGATATCTACCGCGATTAATGTTGACGGTAACGCGCTGCAAATAGTAGTTTAGGGTATCGATAGACTTTTATTAATTAGATGACGAGAGTAAGCTAAAACGAAGCTCTCGTAGGATCTAAAGTAGGGCTTCCCTAGCTCGTAATATAGTTATATAATTATAATATAATTTCTTAGGTTTAATAAGTCTTACCCTATAATAATACCCCTTCTCTTTCTATTTCTTATAGTTTTAAACCTCTTTTATTATACTTTTAAGTACCTAGTTCTTATTAGATAATACTTTTTCGGTCTATTATTTTATTAAATACTCCCCTATTTCGCTTCCTAGTTATTTAAAGTTATAATACTTTCGATATTTTCTAGGCTTATAAGAGTAGGGGTTTTATAATTTATTTACTTTATTTATATAATACGCTCGTTCTATCGTTTTCTAGTATATAAGATTACTTCTACTCGGAATTCGTATTCTCTATTAACTATAATTAATAGGGTTATCTTATTATAAAGCTATTATAATAGTAGGTTTTCGTATTCTATTAAGTATAAGAAGTCCGAATAGAAGCGATTATAGCTACTAGTAGGGATATTTAATTCGTAGATATTTAGCGTAATTATATTCGTAATAGTATATTTTATATATAACTAGTTTAACTTTTATTTAAATACCCCGTTTAAATATTCCTAAAATCTAATTATATTTAATTACTTATTTTAAAGTTCTTAGTAGTATATTTATATCGATTAGTTTATTTTTCTATTATCTATTAACTATTTACGAGAGTAGTAGTTACCTATTATTAGACCTCTTAGAGCTTCGAAATTATACTTTCGGCTATAGAATACTTACTACTAGGCTAGCTCTAATTTTTATCTATTTAAATCGGTTCTATATTATTATATCTATAAGTAGTAAAGAAAAGTAAAACGCCTCTTCTCGAGTATTAAAGCCGATTACTAAAAACTAACTAAACTACTAGTAACTACGAGGCCTAGTCTTCTTAGCTAAAGGTAATATAGTAATATAAGAACTACTATACTTCTTAATTTATCCTCTTAGTAGTACTATTAGTTTATAGATAGTAGGTAGTTAAGAACTTCTTTTCGATTTTTAGTAGCTTATAGAAGCGTTTCTAGAAACTATCGATCTATTACCCCCCTCTATCTAAGATAATTAATTCGGGGGGTTTATAATATATATAGATATAAGTTAGGAAAGCTTTAACTATATTATCTACTTCCCCTAATCGTAACGGTATTAGTATAGGGCTTCTAGAAAAGCGGTCTATAATTACTAATAATAACTTATAACCCTATTCGTTTAGTAGATACGTTATAAAGTCTATTAAAATAGAGGCCTAGTTTCGTAATAGTATCGGTAAAGGTTATAGTAAACTATACTTCTTTTACCTCTAAATTTTATTTTTACTATATATTAAATAGGCTTTTACGAATTTACGAGTATCTATTCCGAGCTTAAGCTAGAAGAATTATCGTACGAGTATAGAAATAAGGGTTTTACGCCTAAGGTATCCTCCGATAATTAAATCGTAATTATAACGGTCTACGTAAGGGTAAACCTTTTTACGTAGAATAAGATTATATTCTAAACTAAAGAGAAGAGAAGGAAGAAGGAGACCCTATAGGAGGCGTAAAGTCTTTATATATAGTAAAAGACCTTTAAAAAGTCTAGAGAAGTCCGTATAATTCTATAGGCCTAAACCTAGGTTTCGGTTTAATAGAAGAGGCTAGTAATATATTTCGGGGTTTCCTTATATTAGGGTTCTAGAATATACTACTATCGATTCCTAGTTCGATAGTTAAATTACTAAGTCGAAAATAAGTTCTCTAGAATACTTAAGTTCTCTTAATTCTAGAGGTAGTATTTTCTTATTAATCTAATTAGTATTCGTAGAATTAAATAGCGGCGAAAATAATAGGGTATTAGGTAATTAGTCTATATATAAGGCTATTTACGGTTAGTAAAAGTATAACTAAAGTTTTAGAGGGGTCTTAACCTTTTATATTAGCCCTCCTCTTACCCCTTTTTCTAGGGTTTTATAGCCTATAGAACTTCTAAAAGACTAGATTCGTAGACTTCTAGAGCTTCGGTATTTAAGAAGTCTTCTAGGGGTTTTTTAATAGGTTCTACGTAATTTTTCTACTTAATTAAAATACTAAAGTAATTATTTTTAACTCGGTAATACTATAAAATCTTTTCTATAATTTACTCTCCTTCGATATAGTTATTAGAGGCTTCTAATAATTAGATAAAAAGTAGTTCTAGATAAATTATATTTTAAGAAAGAAGTAGGTTTTCGGAAGCTCGGTATAAGAAATTTATATAGAAAATAGGGTAGATTCTAGGAGGGGTATCGAGGTAAATAGTATAAAATCCTACTAGACTTATAACCTTATATAGTAGGGCTATTTAATCTAGTTTCTTTAAGAGTCTAGTAGTTCTAATATTTTTTAAATATAGTAGAATTCTATCCCCTATTTTATAAGATTCCGAGGCCTATTATAACTAATTTATATATTTTTCTTAGGTTTCCTAAGTATTTACGATCGCTATTACCGCTAAATCGTAGTAATCTCTTAGTTTTCTAACCTATTTACGCCCTTTTTCGGCTAAGAAGACGATAGATCTAGTAGACGACCTTATATTAGGTTCTAAGGTCTTAAAGTAGTATCTATAGTTTAAGAAGAATAAGGAGAATCTAGTAGATATAGATTTTTAGTTATTAAAAGCGAGTATTATATTAAGTAGTAATATATCCTAGTTATCCTAATTAAATAAGTAGAAAATCTATAAGTAAACCTCTAGTTCCGTATTTAAATATTCTATAGATCTATCGGTCTAAAGGTAAAAGGTAATAGATAAACGCCTCTAAATTCCTAAAAACCGGTAAACCTATTTCTAGAATAAACTAGTAAATTAAAATCCTCTATTAGAAATTATAGTATAGGGGAATCCGTAGTATATATAAATATACCGTAAAAAGGCGTAGGCGATATCTAGGACTTCTATCGTCTTTATAAGTATAAATATAGGGCTTTTTATAAATCTATCTATAACTACTAGTATAGTAGACCTATTAGGAGTTTCGGGGAGGTCTACTATAAAATCTATAGATAATTCTTATTAGGATTATTCTAGAATAAGTAAAGGTTTTAGAAGACCTTTTTACTAATCTCTCTAGACCTTATTTTACGAATAGATCTAGTAATTCTATATAAAACGATATATATTAGAGGATAGACCCGGCTATATATAGTACTTAGAAATTAGGTCTCTTATAATTTCTCTACTAGGGTAGCCGGTAGTAGGGGAATTATAGATTTATTAAATAATCCTAGTTCTAAAAAGCTTAAAGAAAAGTATCTAAATTCGGTCTCTTTATATTAAATAGTTCTCTATATCGATAAAATACTCGGATATAGATACTAGTAAGCCCTAACTAGTAGGGAACTACTAGTTACCCTTATAAATAGTTTACCGAATTTTCTAGTATTTAGGGTTCTTTTCTAAACCTTTTAACTATAAGTTAGATAATTCTAGGTCTTTAAAAAGGGTTTTAGGAGGGTTAGCGAGTTCGGAGGTAGAAAGAGGCTCGTTTTCGGGTCCGGAGTTATTATCGGATATCTATATAGTTTTAACTTTTATTTCTAATCCTTTTAAGGTATTAGAAAAGTTAGAAAGTAGTTAAAAAGTTCTATTAGATATTCTATCGTCGGATATATCTTTTAGTAGATCTTAATCTCTTCTAGAGAGGGTATTAGAAAAGATTTTTATAGTACCGGGCTAGTAGATAAATTTAAATTTAAATTCGGATAGTTTTTCTCCCTACTATATCTATTATTCGGATAAATATTACCGGGTTTAGAAATAGACTAAGTTCCGGTAATCCGTATAGATTATAAAATTTATACTTTTAAACTCGGAATACTACTCTCTAATATACGATATAATAGATAGAAGTTCTTTATCGTATATAGGGTAGTTAATTTTAATAAAAGATAGTTTTCTCGAATAGTATCCTATAAGTCTTTAGAAGAGGTCTTCGGGGTTTTATTATATAAGTACGCCTCTTAAAGCGTAACTAGAGGCGTTTACTTCTATAGCTATAGGCCTAGAAGGATCCTAACTAACTAGGGTTTCGGAATTAATAAGGGCTTTTTTAAAATTCTCGAAGGTATTCTAGTAATCTATATTCTATTTAAAAAAAGTATCTTTTTTAGTTAAATTTATAAGGGGTTTAGTAATATCTAAGAAATCTTTAATAAAGACCTTATAATAGTTTACGAATCCTAAGAAGCCTTATATACCTTTTATAGTTTTTAGGGGTTCTTATTCTTAAATAGTTTTTATTTTTTTAAAATCGGTTTTTATACTTACCCCGGATTCGATTATAAAGCTTAAATACTTAACTTCTAAGGTTTCGAAACTAGATTTAGAGAAATCTAATTATAAGCTAGCCTTAGAGAGTTTCGAGATTATAGAATAGACTTTTTAATAGTAATCCTCTTTAAATCCGTTAAAATAGATAATAATATCGTCTAAATAAGTAAAATAGAAGATATCGAGATATTCGTAAAAGGTATTATTTATATATCGTTAAAACGAGGTAGGGGTACCGGATAAACCGAAAAAAATAACTAGTTACTCGAAAGAATTTAATTTAATTTTAAAAGCTATTTTCTACTCGTCTCTTTCGTATATCCGGAGATAGTAAAAAGCCGATATAATATCGACTTTAGAAATCTATTTAGAACTAGTTATTTACTATAGAGTCTCCGATATAAAGGGTATCGGATAGGCGTTATATTTCGATATAGTATCTAATTTTTAATAATCTATATAAAAGCGTAGGCTACCTCCGGGTTTCTTTACGAAGAGAACTAGAGTAGTAGCTAACGAAGAAGAGACCCTTATAAAGCCCTAATTTAGTAGTTTATATAAGGTTTTCCGTAATACTAAAAGTTCTTCTCTAGATATCGAATATAATAGTATCTTCGGAATAGTAGTATCCGGAAATAGGTTTATTTCGTAATCTAGACCGGGGCGAGAAAGTAGTAGTTTTTTTAGCTTTCTTTCTATCGAAAACTTCGATAATAGGGAATAATTAGGTAAAAGCTTTAAAATAGGGTTTTTTTTTTCTTTAATAGCGAGGGCTTTTTAAATATCCGCGAGGGAAGCTAAGAAGACGTATATAGGTAGTTTTTTTTAAAAAGTTTTAATTAAAAAGGCTTTAAAACTAGCGGAAAAAACTTAAATAATTTCGGGGTTTATAAATACTAGTACTATAGATATTTTAAATTTAAAATATTTTTAAATAGTTATAGTATCGGTAGCTAGGCGAAGAGAGGTATCGTAGAACTATAATTACTTTTTTCTTAAAATTATAAGATCGGACTAGCTAGAGATTATATAAGTTTAAATACCCTTATAAAACCTACCTATATTTAGTTTAAAATAAGCTATTTAAGATATAGTAGGTTAAAGGTCTTTAGGCTAATTAATAATTTACTAAAAGTAGTAGGGCTAAATTAGGTAGAAAGTAATTCTATATTTAGTAGAAGTTCTATCGGATATCGTAGTAAAATTATAATAATTAGAGTCGATAAAAGGTTTTATATTAGATCTATTATTTATGATAGTATTTATATAAGTACTCTTTTTTTCTAAAAAGGCCGGGGGTTAAGTTAAGTAAGGATTTCTAGGGGTTTTAGAGACTTTAAATCGAGATTTTAATTTAAAATTACTATTTTTCCGATTCCGAGTCTTCTAAATTATCCGAGAAGATTTCGATAATTTTAGGAGTTTTTTTAGTTTTCGCGGCTTTAGTAGGGGCTTTTATAGTCGGGGCTAGAGTTTCTCGGATAGCCCTAGATATCTAGGGCTCTTCTAGGGTTAGAATAGGGTTTCTAGTATAGGCCTAAGTCTAGGAGGGGGCTATAAAATAAGAAATTTATAAATAGTTTTTTTAAGTATAGTAGAAGTAGAGCTTAAATCGGAATTTTTCTTCTTTCTTTTTTAAAGTTAAGTAGCCCTTAGAGATCCTAGAAGAGGGTTTTTAGTCTATAAGGTCTTTATAAGAGGTCTAGGTAATCTAAAAAGACCCCCGAGTCTAGAACTAATTAGTAAAAGTTTAGGGGAGGTTCGGCGGGGTACGAGAAGAAGAGTAATACTTCTCGTAGTAGGCTAGGCTTTTTAAATCCGAAATAAATCCTAGAAAAATCCTAATATATAAGATATAAATTTAGGGTTTTTATTAGTTAATTAAAGCCTTCTAGAGATCTAGAGAGATATTTCCTTTTAAATATAAGATTTTTATACTTTCTAAGGTATCTATAAGTTTAACTTCGGCGAGGAGGTATTCGAATTTTAGAAAATAGAAAATAAATAAATCCTTTTTTTTTATTTTTTCTTCTAAGAGTTTATTTTAAACCCTAATTATTTTATTAAAATTTATATAAATAGATTCTAAATAACCTAATAAATTCGAAAAATTAGTAAACTTTTATTTTTCTATATTTTAAATATAAGCCGATACGAAGAGTTAAATTAAAAATTATATCCTACTATAAATATAGTAGAACTAAGTAAAAAGGGTACTAATAGAAGTTCTATTAATACTAATTTTAGCTTAGGCTTCTAGAAACTAAATTTTAAAATCCTTTTATTTTCCGGAAAAACGGGGGATATTAGGGAAGGCCTTTTTAAGCTAGGGATTCTCGGGGACTTTAGCCGGCTCTAGTACTAGAATAACTAGAAGGGCCTTAAGGGTTTTTTAAAATTAATTCTAAAAATTCTAGATAATATCTTCTTATATAGTTTATAAAATAACTATCCTATTTATACTAGCCTTTAAGTAGGCTAGATATTAGGCCTAGGGGTCCTAGGGATCTATTATAGGGTCTCGAGGGTCTTCTAGAGTTCTAGAATTCTAAGTTTTCTTAAGAATCTCTAAATCGTAGAGTTTTTATTAGAATAATAACCTATTATAAAGTATACTCTATTTCCTAGGAAATTCTACTAAATAGAGAGTTCTAATCTTAGAATACGAAAAAGAAGATCTTAGAAGAGTTCTAAGAACGAAGAGGGGTTCTAGGAAGTTCGTAAAGTTTAAGGGAGCCTAGAAGTCGTCTAGGGCTTTTCGTAGAGGGTCTAGGGGCCTAGATATCGTCTAGGACTTTTCTAGGGTTCTAGGGGCCTAGATATCGTCTAGGACTTTTCTAGAGGTTCTAAAGGCCTAGATATCGTCTAGGGCTTTTTCTAGAGTTCCAGGGGGGCCTAGATATCGTCTAGGACTTTTTAGGGTTTTTAAAAGAGTTTAGAATAATATAATAATCTATATAAGAAGTAAACTTTTTTATATAGAATAAGATTATATTCTAAACTAAAGAGAAGGAAAAGAAGAAGGAGATCCTATAGGAGGTATAAGGTTCTTTATATATAGCGAAAGACCTTTAAAAAATCCGGAGAAGTCCGTATAGTTCTATAAGCCTAGACCTAGGTCTTAGTCTAATAGAAGAGGCTAGTAATATATCTCGGGGTTTCCCTATACTAAGGTTCTAAAATACGCTACTATCGATTTACTAGTTTAATAGTTAAACTACTAAATCGAAAGTAAATTCTTTAAAATACTTAAGTTCTCCTAGTTCTATAGGTAGTATTTTCTTATCGATCTAGCTAGTATTCGTAGAGTTAGACGGCGGCGAAGATAACGGGGTATTAGGTAACTAGTCTACATATAGGGCTACTTATAATTAGCGAGGGTATAGCCGAGGCTTTTAGGGGGGTCTTAACCCTTTAAATCTTATTTCTATAGTATATCTTTTACTATATTAAGCTTATATATTTAAACCTACTTTTAATCTAAAACACACTTTTATATAGGACCCACTTTTAATTTATATAATAATACTATATTTATCATATTTCTATTTTATTTATAATTAAAAATTCGTATAGCCGGATAGATTTTGAACCTATCCGAGCTGAGTTGATTTGTTGGCGCTAGAAAGGTTAGAACCGGCTGAGAACGGTTCGGGTTAGCCTAGAACGGGTCGGATCTGGCTAGATCGGCTCGGATCTAGCTAGATCTACTCGGATCTAGCTAGATATAGCTTAGAACGGATAAATACTTCTCTAGAATATACGATTACTATTATTCTTAGGTATTCTTAATTAATTTTTAATTAATCTATCTCTTTATATAGTTATTTTAATTATATAAAATCTATAAAGAAGAGTTTTTAGCTCTTAAGCGCCGGAAACCCCTTTTTAAAGAGGCGGATAAGCGTATCCGGCTAGTATAGTAGAACCTCGTTAATAATATATAGATTAGACGCAGTAAAGCCTAATATATCGCGAGAATATACTACTAACGAGAATTACGTTATTTATTACGTGGTTACTATCTCTCGAATTTATACTATAAAAATAAGTATTTATATTATAAATATATAAGTTATACTATATATACTCTTATATATTAGTTATTTTAATATATACTACTATATATAACTAAGATATACTTAATATATACTTAATATAGAACTTTATACCAAATATATAATTATATATACTTAATTTAATACTATATTCTTAATATAAGAATATATATACTTAATAAAGTAGATTAAACTTATTATATTAGTATATATATTTAATATAGTAGTATATACTCTTAATATAGTAGTAGAAATACTTAATATAGTACTATATATACTTAATATAGTACTATATATACTTAATATAGTACTATCTATACTTAATATAGTACTATATATACTTAATATAGAGTTTTATAGACTATTCTATTCTTTAATATTTACGATATTTCTACCCCGATATACTAATTTTATATAGTAACTAAGTAGAAAAGCTTAGTATATGCTGAATATCGAGGATTATCTTAATATTAAGGATTTCTCGTATATAGATACCTATAACGATAGTTCTAAATATACCAAAAGCTGATATCTATAGTTCTAGAAAGAAACTTAGGACCCTATCGTAATAACTTCGGAGATAAATACTAAAACTTAACCTTTTCGCTAATTAAAACTTCGAGATTTATAAGAAGCTATAAGAGTAGTCGACCCTTTATACGAAGAACTAATATAACTAGTTCTAGAAAAAGTACTAATATTCTCTTCGAAGCTTATACCCCCTACGATAATTTAGTTCTCGGAAGCCTTAGTCGATAAATCTTAACTCTTTTTACGCGGTAAATTATAGAATTTAAACTATAAACCCCTCCGTATAGTACTTATTTAATAATATTATAACTTAGCTATTAGAAGATACCTTAGGCGTAAAACCCTTATTTCTCTACTCGTACGATAATATTTCTAGCCTAAACTCGGAATAGATACTCGTAAATTCGTAAAGGCCTATTTAAGATATAGTAAAAATAAGATTTAGAGGTAAAAGAAGTATAGTTTATTATAACCTTTACCGATACCGTTATAAAACTAAGCCTTTATTTTAATAGACTTTATAACGTATCTACTAAACGAATAAGGTTACGAGTAGTTATTAGTAGTTATAAACCGCTTTTCCGGAAGCCTTATACTAATACTACAGTGGAACCTCGTTAATAGCATCTCCCGTTTATAAGATATTCGCGCTATATATTAACGTTTCTCGGTACGTTGTTTTTTTATTAGTATTTTCCATATAGTATCTAGGACTTATAATAGTTTACCCGGCTTATAAACTATTTTCTATTAAAGTAGTACTTCTAGTAATTCTATTTAGTATACTTAATTTTCCGATAGGTATCTCTTCTTATAGAAGTATTCTAGGTTCTTATAGTCAGTGATTATCGTTAAAGAAGTTAACTTACGTAGTTCCGCCTACTATTTAGTAATTCCGGCGATAATCGAGAGGAGCTCCTTATCGTAAATTAGGTAGTTCTATTCGGCCGGCGATATTTTACGTAAAAAGAAGGTAACGGGGCGCTAAAGAGTCAGAGTTATAAATAATCATAATTACTCTCTGATTGCTAATTACTAATTACTGATTACTTTCTAATTACTGATTACTAATTACTAATTACTTTTTAATTACTAATTACTAATTACCGAAGTAATCGATTACCGGTAATAAGTCATCGATTACTAATTACTTTTAAAAAATATATTACTACGTAATATTGATTAAAAAATAAAAAAAAATAAGGATTATAGTGATATAGTTTTTATTACGTAATATCTAATAGTTTATATGTTATAGTAAGTTAAAGATAAGCTTATATAATATTTATCTATAATTTAATATAAGTACTTAAAGCTAGTTACTAAGTAAAAAGTAGGTATAATATATAAGGTTACTTAGTATATATATAAAAGTGGACCCTATATTAAAAGTAGGTCCTATATAAAGGTGGGGATTATATTAAAAGTAGGTCTAATATATATAAGTTTAATATAGTAAAAGATATACTGTAGAAATAAGATATATAGTATTATTATATATATTAAAAGTGGGTCCTATATAAAAGTGGGTCTAATATATATATAAGCTTATTATAGTAAAAGATATACTATAGAAATAAGATTTGCCCTGAGCAACGGCGTTAAAAGGTTTAAAGTATTAACGTATTTTTTTATTAATTTAAAACCGATTATAGATAGAAATACTAGCCTTATATAACCTAATTTATTACCTATACTAAATTCCGACTATATCGAGCCCTATATATTAATACCCTCCGACGACTTTACTAAACCCTATCGATTACCTACCCCTATTTTAATTTTCCTTAGCTACTTATATAAACTACGTATTAAACTTACTATTATATAATAATTTTTAAAAGATATTAATATTAACCCCTTCTATATCGTTATCCTCTCGTAAAGCCTTTAATAGGCTTCGTACTTTATCGAGGTTTACCTCGATTAGGCCGGTTAAAACGAGCTTCTCGTAGCCCTTTTCTAGAAGGGCTAGTAGCTCGTCTCTCCTTAATCTTTTAACTTTTATAATAGTAGTTTTAGTAGGGTTAGGTACCGATATTATAGTATTCTTTTCGGAAAACCCGGGGAAAAAAGGGAAAGAAATATCCGTTTTAGCGGATTTAGTAGTTATTTTTATTATATTAGAAAGTAAAAGTAGTAGTAATTTAAATAAGTTTATAAGTATTTAGCTAGGTTTATTTAAATTTAATAGAAGATAATATAAAATCTCTAAAGAGAAAGCTTTCTTTTTATACTAATAAGGGCTCCTCTTATAGCCGGTAGTAATAGAGTTTTCTATATAACTTACTCGGTAATATATA